>JAIPRL010007867.1:0-22021 GCA_025469235.1 Pemphigus obesinymphae | reverse complement strand
CAAAATCGTATTTTTCGTAATTTTTTGGTAGTTTTTGCTTACGCATTAAAAAACTATTATGAAAATCGAAAAATGACCTATTAAAAGTACCAACTAGATGCAATTTGCTATCGGAAACCGGGTATGAGTGTAAAGATCGGAGCACTCCTTCTGGTAGAAAAAGTGTTTACAGAAAAATAAAAAAAAAATAATAATAAACATCATTGTAAAACCATAAGCTTCCTCGCTACGCTCAGAATCTAAAATGTATATTAACTTTGTATGAAAAAAATTAAACAAAAATCTTAACTAGGTACATAATCTGACAAATTCAATAAATAATAATATATTTAAAAAATGTATAAAATCCATTTGTTAGGTTAATAAGTTAATACTTAGGTACTAAACTTTTAAACTTAAATTTAACTTTTTAATTAGTTGATCCCATCATTGATACAAATATATAACCATTCATTATGAAATGTATATTGGTAAGAGTATATTGCACCGTTTGCATCAGTTTTGTTTAATATATTTTAGATTTTTAGCAAAACGAGGTATATCGATTGGAATATATTTTTATCTCTATTCATATTTTTGGATAGAAGGAGTACTATTTAAAGAGGACAATTTTCGATTTTTTTTTCTTTTTTTTATAATCCAAGACGGCTTTTTATAAATGAATTATTTTAAAAAATGTTGGTGTTTAAAACTTAATTAGGTTACACGATTAATTTTTAAACAATTATTAAAGATTATTAAAATTAAAATGTATTTCTTGCTAATCAACATTATTGTGATATAAAAAATGATAAATACCTATAAATGTATAATGTCATTCAATGGATAAAAATATTATGATACAAAGAATGATATTTTTTCTCAGAAAAAATTAATTTAGTAGCTTAGTATTTATTTAGTAACTATCGGCTAATTATCATTAATGAAAATAATTACAATTTTAGTAAACTTTAAAAATCTGTAGAAAATCGACGACTTAATATTAATAAACATTTCTAACACAAATTTTTTTTTTAATTAGTTTAGAAAATGGCTATCTTGGATTATAAAATACATTTTAATGAAAAATTAAAATTTTTTATTTTTAGTTGTAAAAAAACATATATATATATAATATAAAAATTGTAGCGCAGAGTTCTAGTAATTAATAGAAAGAAAAAAAACTTGAAAATGTATAACAGAACAAAAGTTATAAGTTCCTATATTTTAATATTTAATATGTGTACCAGTTGGGTATCTATATAATATATTTACTTAAATGAAGAACAATAAAATCATGACCATGCTGGGTGAAATTATATATTATATTATAAAAAACGATTCTTTTCACACAAAATACTTTCACGGGCAATAATTTTATGTTAACGAATAATATACAAATTAGAATATTTTTATTAATTTGTAGGATTCGGACATATGATATATCTCGTATAGTACATGTGACTAAATTTTTTATATAAAATGTATATTAATTGATGATTAGAGAGTATATAGTGTGGAGATAGTGGAGTCAAACAGTGGCGTCATTTGGGGGGGGGGGGTGGCAGCGTGGGCATTTTCCCCTCCCCTGTTGACAGTGGTCCGGTGTCCGGCTATTTATGCCGACATAATTCGTGCTAAAAGTACCTACCTAAATAATTATAACGTATGCCGAATAGTAATGACTAATAACTAACACCACGGCGTACGATGGATGTACTTACTTGTAAAATAAATAATAATACTAAAATTTATCTATAGACGCTCGTAGTATGGTTAAAACTTATATTAGGAACCTATTTATGGTCTATATTACTAGTTGTTTTACTTATCGATTTCCACAGATATCAGTATATTGAGAAAACAAATTAAATCCCGAGCGGCCGAGTACGATTTTTACACCGATCTATATTTTATTTGATATGTTCTTTGGTGGTGGTTTCCATATACATATATATACATACATATATATACCTATATATGTATTATGTGTTGTGTTTTTTAATTTAATTTAATGTTACTAATTTGTTACTAATTTATTCAATGTTTTGTTTTATTTTGTGTATATACATTTAAGCATAATACACCAATGTGTATTTACCCTATTTAGGAAGCAACTTGTGGGAGATAAATTCCCTCAAACAAATCCTCATCAAGTAGGTACTATATTTAGTCTCTCACCTCATTTTTAGTCAATATTATTTCCGAAAAAATTGGGATATTTGTGACTATGACAATAAATATAAAATTATGTAAGATAGTACTGAGATAAAATATAAGCGGGAAAAGTTTGCGAGCGCAGCGAACGGTTTTTTCCAGTTATTTGGGCCGGTCAAAAATTTTTCCCCTCCCTTTCAAAAACTGAAATGACGCCAATGGCCGACTAGGTTGTTGTATAATGAAAATGCAGCCGCATTTTGCAGTTGATGAGACTCAGTCCAAGTACCAAAAGGACACGGCGATGAGGAACCGGCCAAAAATGTAGTCCCCACTTAAGACGATCTGTTGTGGCTTGTTTAGCGTACTTTTTACATATGGGTAAAAGTGTTTTCTTTTTAGGCGATGTCTTTTTCTCGTGTATGTCAATTGTGTATCGGTCATCTATAATATAATCATCTACATCGTGTATGTTTCACTCGGTCATGTGTGGTGGTCAAAACGTGCATAATTTATTATTTCCTTGTCATGCCCAAGTGAGTGTTATCGGACCGTGTTTGTAGTTTATTTCGTATTTTCCGTAATATAATATAAAGGCGGGTGTACACGGGTCGATCGCGGTCGAACAACTACGCCGCACGACAACGCGTCGAAATCCGATCGAAAGTATTTAATGTTTACACGTTCAACTGTTTCATAGGTACATTTTAGTCGAAAGCGGAAAGCGTAGACAAAATGTCTTTTCCGATAAATATTGATCAATTACGTGATGAGTTATTAAGATTAAAAAATAAAAATAATAAAAAAGCGTTTATGGACTCAGCACTGGATTTTAGGAAGAGACACTAATTTAGTCTTTTTTTCACTTTCAATTCCTAATAAAACAATTTATATGCAAAATTGAATGAACTGATAAAAATAAAGTACTAATAATTGGAGATTAAATTATTTTTATCAATTAATTTAATTAATTTGTATTATTAATAATAAATCTTGTATAAAGATAATGTCGCTTGGTAAAAATATCATTCACTAGGCATTGAACATAGTATGCAAAAATTGCAAATATTTATTAATAGCCCAAAACTTGTCAAAATATCAGCGTGTGAAGAGAATAGTAATTGTAAGAAGAGAATAGTAATATATAATTGTTGAAAGTTTCAAATCTCTACGTGTAATATTTTTTGAATAACAATGAAAAAAATTTGTGTCGACATATTACGAAAATTACACCGATGAAAATTAAATAACAAATAATAAGTATATAATTATATAAATATAATATATAATAGTAGGTATATAAAATATAAAAGCATCTGGGTACAACTTGATCGCTTCGTTGTTTACGATTTTAGCCATGAAACAATGATTGAATTGCTAAAATCGACCAAAAGTGGACTGCTTTTCGACTTTAATCGAATCGAAATACTTGGCCGTGCGACTAAGTCAAAAATTAGTTTATACATTCAATTCGCTTTCGATCGACCCGTGTACACCCGCCTTAAGTTCCCTTTTTTATTATACATGTTTATCTATGGAATGTCTGGTGTATCTGAGAGCAGAGTCGTGCCATAATTAATTAACTTTTCTCATAATTGTTATTTTTGCACATACATATTGGTTATTTGTACATATTATACTGTCGGTATATTATTTGTTACATCGTAATATCGTATTTATATATATATATATTTGTAGTAATTTATCACGCGTGCATAATATAACAAACATTCATTATTATTGACACGGTTGACACGCAAATTTATACAGCATTCTATAGTAAAATTATCCAAACATTGATTAAATATTCGAATTTAAAATATAACGTATAATGTTTAAAATACTATTCAAAGAGAACTTCTTGATAACAAATTTAGTCGATATCTACTTTAGAAACGTCATTTTTTGATTTTCCCCAATGTTCGTCAATTCTGGTGGAAGCACCTCGCACGTCAGATAGGATACTGATAGTGGATGTATTGAATTTAAAAGTAATGATCATCATTGTATTTCATAAAAAAAACTATTCTGAATGGAGGTTCATACTTCAAGCTTCATCCTATTGTGTTCCTGCCTTTTTATTTTTAAACAGCAATTTTATAAGTACAAAATTACTATTAGACATAAGCGAGAAAAAAAATCATTTTAAAATCAATAGTTTCCTCACTCCGCTCAGAATCTAAACTGTCATTATGTTAATCGTATACTATAATTGTACGTATGTACTGATAGGTATACAACATATCAAATACTGAAAATAATGTATATGCTTGTAAAGGTCGTGTACCTATTATAGATAGGTAATACAATTAAAAAAATGAGTAAAAATTAAGTTATAAATTCCGGATTTGAGGTTACGAAAAATTACGAATTGTATTTACTTTATAATTATTCGTAACGTGTTTTTTAAGAATTAATTTTTAGTTCATATAGTTAACAAACTTGTAATTAACAAACATTTAGGGAAAGTGATTTCAATATGTCCTGAAACATTTGATTTCACGTTTTCTCCATAGATAATACTTTAGATGCTGATAATCTTGTGACAAAATAACATTCATATCACCCCCTTAAAAATGGTCCTAGTTATGGTATAAGGTATTGATACAATTCTAATATAGTGCTATAATAAAGATAATACATCCGCAATACTATATCGAAAAGACCATTTATAAATTATAAATTATATTACATATTAATAACTAATTTATATAGATATGTATAAAAATACGAAGAAATTATATTTATGAAATTTCTAATTATTTTCTAATTACATTGAAAATGTTTAAAAAATATTATTAGGTACCTATCTAGTTTATTATTTAACTCTGTTGTTCGATACCTGGATAAAAATTATTTTTAATCACAATATACACACCAGATTCTATGAACGACTTTGAAAGAATTCTAATAAAATGATATAATATATTGTTATTATATATATATATTATATATTTCTTCTGTCCGTGTGTAAGTATATTCAAACTCCTCCTAAACGACTGAACCGATTTTAATGAAATTTCGTGTGTGTTGGAGTGGGTCTTTGGATGGTATAGATTTACAATTGGACCCGGTAGGTGATGCTGTAATCGGGTTCTAAGAAATTAATTTTTTATTTTTCAACGAAGTTTTTTTCATTTTTTAAGATTTTTCACATTTTATAACATATAACTTCAAAATTTCATTCCCCCCCCCCCAATATTTTTTAAATAAAAAAAATCATAAGTTCATGAATAATTGACCATTAAAAACCTTCTGAAAAGTTTAAGAATAATTGACCTTCTGCAGAAGTGTGTGTACCATAGGTGGCGTTGATGTCGAATTCTGTGGTATTTGTAAATATATAAAATATTTTTTAAAATTGTATTAAAATGTATTAAACAAATAGAATATGTAAAATATTGAACACTGGGACAAACGAAGTTGCATAAGATTGCTATGTTGTACTTAATTTTCTGTAAAGATTAAAAAAATATTTAAAACAAAACAATCTAATTCAGCTAGTATATATAATTTAAAACAAAAGTAAAATTATGAATTCATTATTTATATAGAAATGTTTGTAAATTAAAATATTATATTTGCCTTTTTCAGACATTATATATATTCAATTGCATACTATTTACATTTTAATTCAGGCAGACATGACCATAATATAGAGTGACAATATAAACCCTCACAAACTTAGTCCTAATTATTATAAATAGTATCAAGAAATTTCAAAATAATATTACTTAAACGTAAAATTTGTGGTCTTTGTTAAAATTATTAAAAATGTAGATAATTTAATACAAGCAATTATATGAATCTGACAATTAATCATAAATATGTCTATTATCAAATAAAGTAGTACAAAATGTGTGAAATTATTTCAAAATGTAATATAAATAATAATAAATACTAATAATAATATGAAATATTTGCTTATAAAAACATCAGATGTAAAATAAATAAATAGATTCTATTTACATAGATACGATAAAATAGGTATTATTCTAAAAACGATTTGTAATCAAAGTTTAATATATAATTCATTTTTATGTACATATATGAGTTATACTACAACTTTTATAGTTTATATTCTTAGATTCTATTCAGAGTCCAGATTTCAACTCATTTTCTGTTTAACGAATTTTGATGTCGGGTTTTTTTATTTTCCTATGCATATAATATATATTATCTATAGGTATATATTTTTTTTTTTTATTAGGTAACTATTATACCAACGCTAACACATTTTTTAAAGAGTGTACCAGATGGTGTCACGGAAAACATATAAGTACACTCGAAAAGATAATTGCGTTTACGTCTGCACAGTTGCTGGAAAATTGAATTGTTATTATTATTTTATCTCGTGCATAAAAACAGTTTAATGAATTTCTACAAGAACAAAAAATTATTTTCGGATGTCATCAGCTGCAGTAAATGAGTTAACCCATTAATATAATATATATCTACTATAAAGTATATAATAACTTTACAAAGCTACCTGTATTGATGAATAATATACAACGACCTATGTATATACCCATAGTTGCAAAAAAAAATTTATTTAAAATACTATTCAAATGCTTTTAAAAAGTACTTGGAATATTTTTTAAATACATTAAAAGTTAAAAATATTCCAGTCAGTAAGGTCAGTAGGGGTTGAAAGTACTTCGCTCGTAGGGTGCCAGAATGGAAGTACTTCGCACGTCTGGTAGTGATGGATTTATTAAATTTGAAAGTAATGATAAAACACTGCTTTCGATAATAAACGATTCTATATTTTTATTTTATTTATTTATTTTTATTTTATTTTTTGGTCCAAAAAGTACCAAAAAGATAATGGTTATACTCTATAATTAACTATATTCTGTACTAATACACGAGATCTTTTTAAGTTTACTTAATATAATTAAGGAAACGTCACTTTTATGAGTTGGTAGTAGGTTGAATTGTAGGAAACTATGTTCAAATGCAAAATATATCATATTATATGTTTATACTACTATGGCTTGTTATAAATATTTATATTTCGGCGCTATCATATAATTATTGGTACAAACACTTTTCCTTATTAGTATAGGTACCTAATTAATTTGTATTACTTTAGTTATCTTAGAAAACGCTAACTACAGGGTTCATTTGCGTGACTTAATACATAATGCATGTATATAAATATGTTATTGATTTCTAGATGATAGACTTATCGGACACTGTAATAATTATTAATCAGGCATTGTTTTGACTAAAAACATATAGTAAAAAACTATAATTTACGAAACCGTATAAAATGTATAAATTCGATTTAGTAAATATTACAAATTTACCAACTTACCAACCTAAAACCTAAAACTAACAAAACCAATAAAACGAAATATATATATATAATATACCTATGTCCTATACAAATAAATAAATATTCTATCTCCCTAGTAACCAAATCAACAATGACCCTCGTAACTACGAACATAAAGTGTTCTAAACTTGTGTTAAAAACCCTGAAAAGTTTTTAACATAGCAAATATTGTTTAAATACTTTTTACTCAAATACTTCGCCTATACAAATAAAAGTATACAAGACTTGTTATATGCTGTGAGTTATGTATAATAGTTTAGACAAAATATATAAAATGTTTTTTTTTCTGTTTAATATTTTATTAATTACCAATGTGTAAAAATGTGTATATTATAATATATAATATGATATATAACTACTACATTATTAAGGTAATTGGAAAATATCCCAAAAATTTTTTACATAGTTAGGGAAAGGGTGAACACAATGATACGGAACACAGTATAAATCGAATATTTATTCATTTAAACATTATTTGAAAAATAATTTTGCAGAAATTTTTGATAGCACTATGATTCAATTTAATAATGGCTTGCTCCAGAGACCAGATGCCACCAGGGAGAAAAATTTCGTTGGCTACCTAATTTGCTACCTGAGAGTCGAACTGGTGACCTCGTGCACCAAATTACACATTTCGACCACTCTACCACAGCTACTTAATTATAACTTGATTTATTAATAACTATTTATTAATATCTAATCTTGGGGATTTGTTTTCCTAGATTCATTATTATTAGTATGTACTAGTACAATGACAATTTGTATGAACAATGTTATTCTAAATCCAGACTTTAAGTATACGTCTCTACCACAGAATTATAGAAATCAAATGCTATTATAGATACTTGTATAATCTTAATTAAACTAAAAATAAAAAATATTGAGTTTTCCAAATTCACTAAATTCGAGTAGTAAATATGTGTATTTGTTAAAAATTGCGCATAATTGTTGAAATGCCGATTTATTTAAAACAATTTTAAGAATATAATGAAAAAAATAAAAATATATACATACATAATATTACATATAATATACATACGTTAGACTTATACTATAGTTCGATTGCATTAGATTATAACGACATTTCAGAGATAAGTCGTCATCCTAAATCGAGAAAATGAAATATGTGCTATTTTTCAAGCTCATACATAACATTACTATATCCAACGACCAAAATCTAAGACTACCTCTCCACTAGCTATGGAAAGGATTGATAGAATATATTGACGTCGATTTTTTAAAGAGATAGATCGGCTAAAGCTATTGAATTTCATTGTAAGATTTATTATATATATCATATATTTTTATGTAGTCGTTATTATTTATTACTCAATGTTATATTTAAATGATTATAGTTAAAAATTTCCGAAGTATATTTTTTTCCTGAATAATGAGGTTAACTTTTTATGAATAATACTTTATAACATTTTAGGAATTATTGAATTAATAGATACAGGTCTATAATTTTGTATTTGATTTTATATTATCTGAACTTTTAAAAATTAGAGATACATAACTAATTTTCCATTGATCAAGAAAAAAATCCTTATGAAAGTGATAAATTGTACAAATATAATAATAGAATAGCTAATACAAATCTACAATCGGTAAAAAATATACCCAGAATATAGTCTGGGCCACGACACGTTTTATTTCCACTATGGTCAATTTCAACGAATAAATTTCTTAAAGATATGGTACATGCATTAAAATCAACTAGTGATGAAGTATTTGTAACGGGTGTATTTTTTATAAGGGAGAAATGGGAGAAATAAGGAATATAAGAAATAAGAAATAAAATCTAAATTATTAAGTGACATGACCATTGAAATAGAGAAATTTTTACGCTTATTTTTGATAAAATCTCAAAAATGTTGGGGTTTGTTAATACAAAATTTTGAACTTAATTAATGTAATTAGTATAATCAATTTTATTTTGTATTTTAGATTGTGCACGTAATTTTGAAAATATATTATACCTAGTTATAACTTATAACTATTTGGAAATTGTTTGTAAGTTTTATTAACTATATTTTTTTTAAAAATTAACTGTTTTAATAAATTACTATTATAATTTGATGTTTTTGCGAGTAAAGATGTTTCTTGGAACAATTAAAATCAATGACATTGAAAATAATAGCATATAATTTATCAACTGCTTTATTTATACATACATTTTTAAAAATTCCATTTCAATCCATTACAGCGAAATGTGACCTTATTATATTATAGTCACAATTGATAAAGTCATACACTTGCTCATGATATTCTAAATAATTGAATGACAAAACAGGTAACTTTATATCTAAAGCTGGATGATAATTAACATCTAAAGGTAAAGGTGAATGAACTGCTGAAGTAACAGTTACATTATATATATTGGAGAAAACAAGATCTAATAACGAGCCCGAGCGATTATAAATCAAGTTATATTGCATTAAATTAATAAAGGACAAATTTGATAAAACACTTGATTCAATAGAACTTAAATTAAACAGTTGAGGCTTAACATTATTGTCAATAGAACGCCATTTAATACCCGAAAGATTATAATCACCTAATAATAAACATTTAGAATTAGGATTATCACACGATAATTTATCAGCAGAATTAATATGAAAGTTAGAAACATTAATGTCAGAAATAGATGGAATGTAAACTGAACAAATAATTAAGGAATAAGATTTAAAAATAATTTTCACAAACACCTGCTCGACAGAGTTATTTGGAATATTAATACGATTCTTGATAGCTAATAAGACACCTCCTCCTCTTATCCTTGTACCTTGAATCTCACATTGGTCACATCTGAATATCGTGTATTGTGTACAGAGTTCAAGGTCAGCGTCATTAACAGCATTGGATAACCAGGTTTCAGATAAGGCAATAATGCCATAGTCTTTATAGATTAGTGCATAATTCCGGTGTAAGGAAACTAATTTATAATGTTTTCCATATATTTACACTCGCGTACACTGGTGCACACTTTTTGTGTGATAATGATTATTATCAACTGGTATCACGAACTAAGACTATAATCTTAGTTCGTGACTGGTATCAACAATGCAGTAGATAATGCAAATTCCAAATGGAAGTACGGTGTATTTATTATCTACATGAGTGCAGATAAATTACACCGTTAATTTTGGTGGTGTCAAATTGTCATTTATTTTGATAAGTATTTCTCATGATAAGATAATACGTTAATAACATATATTGTATTATTTATATAAAATTTATATTAAATTTGTAAATAGCATTATGAAAATGTAATTAAAATATAAACAATAAATTATAATTAAAAAAACAACAAGAAATAACGTTTTAGCTAGGTGTTTATAAGTGTATTTTTGGAATATGATTACCAAACATATTCCACTTCATATCTAATACTCTTTATGGATAACGCATTGCTGCTCTTGTTGTTACACGGGTGTAGTGTGATATAGTCTACAATAGTATATCGTAAATAAATAAAATAAATGAAAAACGCTATTAGTGTTCATTCTACGTACATTTTGATAATATATAGATAATTTGTTCAATGATGATTGATTTTGGTGTTGGAATGATCGTTTTTTTAAAATAGTTGGAATGTTGTTTATATATTTAATGAATAGGTCATTTTCACCAACATCTTTTTTTTAATTTGAATTCAGATGAAACAGACTTAAAATAATTACGTTACTGCAAAGTTTGATCGAATGATATTCGAATTTAAATAAAATTATCAACATCACGTAGTTTAAGTTTTAGTTTTAAAATCTCAAACACATCAGAGTGTGTAGGTAGAACAATGCCTAATGGACGTGGTTTATTAAATACTTCACCCAAACGACAGAAAGAAACTGGTTGTATTGGTAAATCAATAGTTTTAAATAACTCAGTAATAAAAAAAGATATAGTGTTACATTTATCAGCTGGTACCAAAACAGAAAACTCAGGTACATTAAATAAAATTATATTACGAGGCTTTGACTGTCGATCCATAAGTTCCGAAAATATTTTTTCTTAAGCGATATTACATGCACTCGATTGACCTCGTTTGACATCCAAAAGTTTAGTTTCTAATTAATCAATTTTTACTTTGAGTGATTTATTTTCATTAATTACCTCAACAAGTGTTTAGATAAAGAATTGGACATAGAGTCAAACTTTTTTTCTTTGGTTTTAATAGAATCACGGCAAGAGTTCACAGATAAAATTACTTTATTTTGAGTATTTTTTAATTCTGATACATATCCAAAAGTTTATTTAATTTATCGCCTATTTTTGAATTAATAGATTTCGAAGAATTGGATATATTTGAAAAATAAACGATTTTATGAGTACTAAGTGATAATAATAAAGTTATAATATAGTAATTAATAATAAATGAAATGAAATATAGATAATACAGACAAACACGACTGTACTGTAGTTATTTTTATTCGCCTTTTAGTTTAGGTAAATGGAGTTTAATGGGAGTATAAGCTTTCTGATAAGAAATTTATTGTAGTTAATTGATACTTTAAAGAAATCAATTTTCGATTTTCCCAGTAAGTATTTTTTTTAAGTGAACAGGAAATCTATACCAAAAATAACCAAAAGTCAAAAATTTTTATAAATCAGAAAGTAATAATGTCAGACTTGAAATGTACATTTTAATGACTAATATATACACAGTAGCACTGATAAATTAAAGTATTGACGTGTAATTAACAAGATACAATACTCAAAACTTTTTAACCAGTTCCCACATCAATAATTTATAAAAAAATTTGTGAAACAATATTATATAAAAACTACATTTTGCTCTTCGTCTACGGGTTCCTCGGTAACCCATTTAAAAGGTATAAATTATTATAAAAGGTTCAATTCTTTTGAAAGAGCTGAATGCCTTGACTATTTCTCAAAAATAAGTAACCCAAAGTTAATTTTAAACAAAAATGCTGCATTTTTATATTCAATTTATGTTGTATAATATTCTAAAAAGGTTTTTAAAAATGTCCCGCAGTTGAGAAACTTTTACTTTTTACGTCTTACTTTTTGTATAATATGTCCCGGAATGCTGATTTTTAACTAAGCCCAGAGTCCGTCCTTATTTTTTTTCGAATTCAACCACTACTTAGATAGGTTATACTACCTATAATAAACTTTTTAATACCAAATTTTAATCAATTTACTTTTATCAACTAATTGACCATTAGCAAGTTTTATGTTTCAATTAAAGGTTTTTTTTTTTTTTGTTCATTTATTATGTTAGTAATCATCTCATAAGTATTTAGGTACCTATAATGTTATAAATTTTTCACAATGTTGTTGTAAGTTTTATTACATGTTTACGGTACAATTTTCGTTTTAATATACTGGAAATATCAAAAAAAAAAAATTGACATATAACGATATATTGTGCAACACTATACAATCCAGTATCTGTAACACCTTATAATAATATAGTATTGTAAGGACTAATATAAAGGGTGGCAAGGATGAAGCTTCCGTTCTCAGACTACAATTTCATCGCACAACTGTTTGTGTAACATATGTGACAATATTAAACAAATAGCCCTGCTTACAATCGGGACTTGAGAACCACTCGAAAATGGCATGTAACCGTTGGCAAATATTTTATATATATATATATATACCACCCCCTCGAACATAGTCCGATTATAATCATTATTACAAGCTATTTATATAAAATAAAATAAAGCATATGACATTTTTCACTTTACTTAAAACTAATAATATCAAATAATATCTAACCGTAAAATGTATACAAGCCAAACGACATCAACAGGTAATATATATATATGTGTGTGTGTGTGTGTGTGTATAGATATACTAGTATGATAAAATTAAATATCTGAAAAAACTTATCGCTTCTCAATAAACTTTTAAGGTGTAATTAACTAACTCGTTTTGTGATTAAAAAAAAAAAAAAACAAATTAAATCAATAAAAAAAAAAGTTTGTCGAAAACAATAATTGAATATGAAGCTTTATTTACACATAATTTTTAGAATACCACTAAGTATATATCAGATAAGTACTCAAAAAACAAATAATATATATATATATTTTTTTTTTTGTTATAACTAGTAATTTAATATTATTTTAAATTATTATTCAATTATCTATGTTTTATATACAACTATATTGAGTCTATAAACTATTATATTAATGTATTATAGAAATTTTTTCAATTTTTCATCAAAAAATCAATGTGTACAATCTTCCTCCATGACTATGTGGTTTTCTCAGTTTTCACCATTATAGTTGTTTCCAAAAATAGAAATAATAAGTTTTATTTTTATTTATTATCTTTGAACATTTTTTTGAAGTAACTAAATAGGTATATATCCTGCAGATATATTACATTTTAATTTTTTTGTACCTATTGAATAGGTATATGAATATAACACAAGTCAAAATGAGAACTTCTTCCTTTTTTTAAGTCTGTTTTTAAAAATAAAAATAATTAATTGTTTGTATGTACAAAAACGTTTTTTATATTATGGTAGGTACCATATAATAATATTATTATAAACTAAATCATTTAAATAATACTATAATAATATTATATGGTATTTATATTAGAAATAAATGAGTTCTCTATATTTTATATTGTTATATATTATTAGTAATTAGTGTACTGTTAATAGATAGAATTAATTTCTTATAGGTACTCGCTTGATTTATTAGTAATTGCCACAATCATTATTATTAAAATAATTATTTATTTATATATTTAATTTTTAATTTTATTATTATTAATAATTATATATAATGTACTATTATATATTACATATAATTACGTATTATATTAATTATTATTATTTTTATTTTTTATCTGTTATTTTTAAATCGTTTTCTTTTAAGAACGCTGTAGACTCGCTCTATATATTAAGCTCCTGCTAGTTACCATATAGTATTGTATAGTAACGTATATTATAACTATACTAAACTACGTATTTTTAATATCAATGAAATTATATTATTAACACAATATTTGACCACAATATTATCTACCCTTCGTCGTCAAAATATAATATATTAAACGGTGCGGCGAGGAAGCTATTTAATTTTACATTACTCCAGTTCGCCATTAAATTTGGCGTTAATAATTTATAACGGACCGCTCTACGGCGGAAATAGACTAAATTATTGCTCATTGGATTTAATGCAAATACCCAAAATATCAACTAAGTAATATAAAATCGTATTCTTAAAGCTCCCACGTCTGCACAAAGTTATTTTGTAACGTATAAGTATATACTATACGCGTATATTATACATTTCATTCTTTGTTGAGGCAAGACAAGATAGTGCGAATTTCTTAATCATGACTCGCATAGAGCTCGACATTAATCTGCTTAAATAATGGAGGACTCCAACTATACTCGACACTAGTGCAAACTAACAACTAATTTACTGAGGTATCAATACATAATTTATAATATTATACATACCTAGATAACAGACTCTAACTTTTATGTGTACTATGATACGGTCTATGGACCATTACACATTATAATATACACTACACAGTGGGTCGTCGGGGGCCTACTCAAACAGTTTTTTAAGCAACAAAAAAAAAACAACAATTTCTTAAATTATTATTTAAAAGTATTTGTTCATACCTTACCAGTTATTTTTCAATTGTAACTTTAACAGGGATAAAGAATGTTTGCAGATCCGGGTTCAAACTCCCCCATGGGTACATCTCTGTATATATGCAGTACTATAAATCGCTATGATATTATAAATTAATGATATAAAAAACAGTTTAAGGCTTTTCATAAAAAATAATGCAATTAAATAATGAAATTCTATAAATAAAAATATGGATTTATTATTAATACTATAAACTCGAAATAAGTAATGAATAAGGATTTATTATGAACACCAACGTCCAAGAACATAATTTCAAAAATTTGCATGGAATATAAAATATGAATTCACCAAGGACCAACCACAAACATAGCTAAATAAGTAGTAAGGAATATTAAAAGAATATTAATTTTAAACATTATACAATGTCAGGATATAGAAAATAATTTTAAATTCGTTTAATTTTAGCAGAAGGAAATAATTCAAAGTTAATTTTAATTAATTTTTTTATTATAGAAGTATAAAAATAAATTAACAGTAATTATTATATCCTCTTATTTTCCAAACTTTAACATTTTCAGGTTTACACCTTCGCATATTAGAGTAATCAAAGATGGTTCTTAAATAATACTTATATTAATATAATTAATAATTTAATGTCAAGTACAAACATTAATAGTAACGTGTGAACATAAAATATTCAAATCCAACACCCTATATTTTGTTTTAATTTAACTCCAATAGCACCTATAGTCTATACCAAGGCTGAGCAACTCAAAGTAACTAGAGGGCCAATTTTTGCAACTTAAAATGATTGCGGACCAGATTTTTTATTATTATGTGAAATAAATTCATTAATATATTTTATACCTATGATAAGAACTAATATCTAAGATCAATATACCTATGTTTTATTATCGATAATTTTTCCAAGATATAACTTATCTGGCTATTTTTATTATATTTGAGGTAAATAATTGTAGTCAATTTTTTAATGATAAAAATGTTGAAAGACATTGCAGGCCGGATAAAAAGGGACGCCGGGCTGGATGTGGCCCATGGGCCACCAGTTGCCCATCCCTGGTCTATACAATCAACGGTAAACATCGATGAAACCATGACAAAATAGATAGATATTATCATAGTTGACACATTTTTCCCCGTGTGCGCATCTCCTCTTCACCCGGCCTATAACGTAGTTTATCACTTTTCATTGGTCCAATATTTTGTCATTCGGATTTGAATTTTGATGGCGATTAAGTAAACAAACAATTAAACATGGATTATAATAACTTAAATCATAATAAATAATATCAAATATAATTTATTAAAATTATATGTGCACTATTAAATAATTATTAACAAGTAAATACAGGCAAGAATACATAAGATAATATTGGCCAATAAGAAGTGGTGAACCACAACACAAGTGCAGTGAGGAAATATTTTAGCGGGTTGTGCACTTGTGCGTATCAAAAATCTGTGATGATATCTATCTATTTTGTCATGGATGAAACAGTAAATATATTCCCTCTACACAATAATAGATTGCAGTCTCACCTTTAGTATTCATATTATCATTAGCGATGTTACGAACTGTTCGATTTTTGAATCGAACCAAACACAAAATAGTTCTGTTCGAATATTGAACCAAGGAAAACAAAATTTGAACCTAATTTGTCGAAAATCGTTAAAAAAAATAAAAAATGTTTAAATAAGTAGGCAGTTTTTTTGATTTTTAGCATGGATAATAATTTTTCCCGTAATATAAATGAATACTTATTATCGATGCATTTTTGTTATCATATATCAAAATATATGATATAATATACTTATTAAAAAGTATTCACGAATTATATACCCATATTCCATAATATGCTTATAAATATAGAGCGATGTTAATAAATATTTAAAATACTTTATATTAATATCGATCACTGATTCTTACGAATTTCGGCGTTGGAAGCGGTATACGCAGAAAATATACATCAATAGTAATTCGTATACCAATATTCGTGGTACAAAAATAGATTATTTTGCCATCTTATTGATAATTATACACTGGTGCTCGGTAAATATGTATATCAGTATTCAGTATTTTGACTATCGTTTTATTAGGAAAAAAAGAAGCTCTTGAGTTGCCAACTTTTAAATCAATTAAGTGTTTAATTGTTTTAAATATTTCAAATTTTTATGAAGTTCGGTTCGGGTTCGATATTTAAATTGAATAGTTCGGTTCGGTTCGGTTCAAATAAAAAATTATAAGTTCTGTTCGGTTCAATATCAAAAATCTATATTCGTAACATCACTAATTATTATAAAGTAATATTCGACTTATTTTGTATATAGATTAATCTCGTAACTCATTCTACTATAAACCAATTATGTTTTATACTCATATACCTGCTTCATAATGTTGTCATTAGATACTAAATTTATTTTTATTATAAATTGTTATTTTGGTATTATTAAATCGACGGTCATCAAAACCGCACACTTTCAAAAAAAAAAGGTCATCATTCAATATCGCACACTTTTATTTAAAATAGTCTTATCTTACAACTTAACCATATTTAATTTAACCTATTACTTATTCGACGTAATGTTTCGCAGCAAATGGGAGGATATTTTCGATTTAAACCAGGGAGTCAACCCGGGTTAAGATTTTTCGGGTTACGAGATTGAAAAACGGTTAACATTTTTTTCAAATTCCGGGTTTGGGGCTTAAAACTGGTTAAAAAAAATGTCCGGGTTACGGGTTACGGGTTATGGGTTAAATTTTTTTCTGGTCAATTAATTTCGGGTTTAAAAACGGATTAAATTTTTTATTGTCCAATAAATATTGTTGATAAAAATGTCTATCAGAATATATCTGTTTTATAGTTTGTGAATTAGACACATTAACCCTTAAAATTTTAACTTTACAATTTTTATAGACTAACAAAATATGACAAAATTCTTATTATCAATTAATAATTTATTTTATGTAATAACTTAAAGCAATATTATACCTAGGTATATTTAAATAATCAATCTTTCATAATACTCAATACTTTAAATTATAATATAAAATACATAATTATGCTACAACATTTTCAGTGAAACCAGTGGATTATTTCAAAGATATGACACATGAATTATTAATTCAATATTTTATTTCTACTTCAGTATTTTATAATTTACACTGATTTATCGATTTACGTTATCCAAGTTTTAAAATATATATATATATATATATTGTATGTATTTAATTGTTATTTATATTATATTATTTGTATTTATATTGTATTTGAAAACGTTTTCCGTTTATATCTATCGTCAATATCTGCTTTTATATAAATCGCATTGGGAAAACAGATTAACGACACGCTCTCTGGTGGATAAATCTCTAGTTATTCTAATCGGGTAATATATTATTATTTTCTTGTGCTGGTTGTGCATTTGCAAAGTTGTAATCTAACGTAATTGTATTGTTAATATACGATTTACTCTTTTTATTATATACTATGACATAACAAATAAAAATAAATAATAAAAACAAAAAATATAATAGTAAACATTAATAAACAGTTTTTATATTGTATGACACATGTTTTAACACTTTTTAAATATATTGCTTAAAATAATCTACTAAAAAGAGAAAAAGCATTTCAATAGGCAATGTTGTACATTATTTGAAAACAAGTGTTTAAATACTTTTTGTGTATTTAAAATAATTTTTAAATACAATCAAGGAGTATTTAAAAAGTATTTTAAATACAATTTTTTTGTATTTTTGCAAAAATGTAAATACTTTAATTTAATAAAATTACTTTTGAATTGAAATGAAAATTGGACAACGAAAATGAGCAAAATGACTGACTGACATAAATTTCGAAATAACTATGTAAATATCAAATTTTATTAAAATTAGTTAGGTTTTATTTCAAAATTGACTGAAAGAAAATACCTACAAAGAAATATGTCTAAAACTATATTTATGACATTATAATATCTCTGTTATATTTTATCGCATAAACTTAGTTTTAGTGTAATTTTAATATGTAATTACTTAAACATATTAAAAAAAAACATTTTTCTAGCTTGGTGGGACAGAACTTTAATATTTTATTTTACTTCAAATTAAACAATATACCTATATTATTACTACAAACAATACTTATTATTCAAGTGGGTATTTGTCATTTATGTTAGTCAAACTTTAAAGGTAGGTATATAACTTAATATATAGGTATAATAGTAATTAGTACAGTATTTATATTTATATTTCGATACTTTTTCAAATGTATTTTAAAATACGTATTTGAATACTTTTCAGCAAGTATTTAAATACATTTTAAAAGTGTTTTTTACAATACTGCCAATAGATACCTAACTATATTATATTGTAAAAAATACTTTTATTCGTATTATATAATACAATTTAGTATAAATATCATTAAAAACAAACTTATCTTAATTAATTTTCCACATAATACAATTTTGTTTTGAATTATACATTTGCTCGCCTTCAATGGCATTTCTCGAACTAGTATTGCATTTAGCATATTGAAATATGTCTTTTAAAGATAGTGCCATTGTAAATTAAAGGTAATCCTATTATTATGTACAATAATGTATTAATGAAAATATTAAGAAAATAAATACATACGCATGAACTAAAATATACATTCTGTGCTTATAATAGTATTAACGCCTACCACTTGGTAATATAAAAATAATAATGATAAATTGATAACCCGAATAGAACGGCCGTTTTGTAAATACTACAGCGCTCTGGTGGTAATCTGTTTTCTCAATAGTCTGGTCTGCAAGACGCGACATGTCGCCGCGGCCGAACTTTTGGTCGCTGCGTTTGACGACACGACTGCTCCGTGAGCAGTGCAGTGCGACACATCAATGCGACTCCATGTCCCAATTAATATTTTTACAATCAGGGGATGAAATTCTGGTACAAGAAGTTCAAAACAACCCTGTTCTTTATAATATTGCAGATGCAAATTATAAAAATATTATAATAAAATATGAAATCTGGAAAATGATATCTACTAAAATTGGAAAATCTAGTAAATAAATACAAAACAAATTAATACAACTTTTTACCTATTTTCGTCCAGTAGAAGCGTTAAAATATCATTATTATTTTTAATAAAATTATCGATTTTAAATTATTTATGAATACAAATGTATGACTACTACACTCGAACAGATTTAAAACTGAACTGAACTGAGACGGTTGAGTCGTCGAGACGAGTCGCGCCTTGCAGACCATACTAATCCAATATATTGTCGCGACGACCGCTCGCGTAATCAATCACGACATGTCGCACCTTACCTTGACATGACCGTACTTTTGCAACCGAAAACAGTACACTTAAACTAACATCGCCATACGTACCGATTTAGCCGGGACTATACCGATTTTGAACATAATGTCCGGTGGTATCCCGACAAAGTATTTTCTTTTTGTCCCGGAATCTAACTTCAATATTCAATATGAACATTTTTCAATTTTTACTAATTTTTGTAAAACTGTTAGATTGATAGAAATATATATCTAATTTTTACATGGGTATGGATATAATAAGCTTATTCCAAAATATACAGTTATTACTTGGAATTATGGAAAAAAAACCAACAACTTTTATAAATTATAATTTTAATGTTAATATCGATAACAAATAATTTTTCGATCAATTTAAAATAATTATTCATAATCAAATAATATTATTAATATAATATAATGTAGGGTGTTTTATAAAGTGCATCAGTTTTAAAAATACAATAAAATGATCAAAGTTGCATAAAAAAATCAAAGTCCTTGTTTTATTTCCTTCAATATACCTAGCTATACCATTAGATTTTATAATGAAAAATGATTGCTCGAATATGTCCAACTTTCCACTTTCTACTTTTCTAGGTACTCGATCGAAAAAATGCACCATGATTCGGCAGTTGTTTATATTAATTTCTCTCATCCTTTGAATCTCCCTCTTTGGTCAAGAAATTATTTTAAGTTTGTTTGCATAACTTTTTTACTTCCTATAAAAAAATAAAAATAAATCTCAAGACCTCAGAGGCCATTCATATAGTCAGTAGCGACTCGTGTTAAAGAGAACAGGCGCACGTGCACCGCCTAAATTTTCGATAAATTAGCGTGTTTTTATACATAAAATTATTATTTATTTATCGCTGTTTTAGTAATTTTAATGTTGTGCTCATGAATATTATTTTTGTACATATTATCACGCATCGCACCGTTGTATTGTTGATTGCTGCTCAGTGATGCCTCGTCAGCCGCTGCGTGGTATTCCATCACTATATAGGCATAAGGTAAATTTAATTATATTTGATATGAATGTAGGTATGTTCTTAATCAAATTAATGACATCACGTTCGTTATTACCATAGACCTATTAACTATTAGTTAATAGGTATATGGTTATTGCAGTACCTATTATCATAATGGCACTTAAGGTTATAACAGTTTATTTATAAAAAAACTGAGGACCGGCCATGAAGTTATCATCGAATGTAAAACTGAAGACCTGCCCTAAAGTTAGTAACGTTAATTCCGCTATATATTATATATATTTATATTGTAATGATATGCGTGCACGTCCTAAAATTATAAATATTCATCGAAACGTAAAATCTATTCTAAAATCATATTATTTCATAAAAATGTAATGCTCATATGTTCAAACATATAATAATTCCAAAATGTTCATATATTCAATAAACGATGACGCATTATCATTATTCAGTAGATCAAGCGATTAACATATAAGTAAAGTAAATACGTCGCGAAACGCACACGAAATTTGAAAATGTACAGATTACCATATAGTCGAAATATGACTCA
This sequence comes from Pemphigus obesinymphae, assembly GCA_025469235.1. NCBI lineage: Eukaryota > Metazoa > Arthropoda > Insecta > Hemiptera > Aphididae > Pemphigus > Pemphigus obesinymphae. The sequence goes on along the minus strand of JAIPRL010007867.1, from coordinate 84 downwards.
TAATATCATATCTTCCTAGACCGGACACGGCACGGCGGCGTACAATTGATAAATCGTGATATCAATGTAGCGCGATTGTCAATA
>JAIPRL010007866.1:0-22023 GCA_025469235.1 Pemphigus obesinymphae | reverse complement strand
AGTGATATGAGGAAGATGGGAGTAAGTGAAGAAGATGCGGGAGATAGAGTTAAGTGGAAGTGTAGGACCAGGGTGGCCGACCCCAAATAGTTGGGAGAGAAGGCGAAGGAGAAGAAGAAGAAGAAGAATAAAATCTGTATTAATTTTACAAATTGTTCTTAGCAAATTATAATTTGTATGTTTTATGAAATTTACAAAATGAATTTGTTATTGTAACCACATTTTTTATTGATTCAACAATATATATATATACTTTAAAGTAATAAAAATCGTATATTATTTCAACAAATATTCGTTTGTCAAAATTTGATATTATTGCATATTGTTAATTCTGTCAACGATATTTGGTTCAGTGTAAGGGTAAAAAAAATAGCTCCCTTGATTACCCCGTATGGGTAGTTCGTGAGTTGTTATGGAAGATTATTTTCAAACTATTAAATCGGACAAAAACCGAGTAGTGTGCAGGCACGTCAAACATTTTGAGTAAACTTGTTATATTGTTAAAACTTTATACGACTATGTTCCGAATAAAATATAATATAGTTTAAGCGAAGTCCGTATATAATGTTGGGTATAATGCGAAGATAGATTACTACTATATAGTATAATATATTAGGACATTAGGGTGCTGCAGTTCGAACCATATTATAATATTAGGTATTTAAATTAACGATGTTACTTAAAATCGATATTGAATTATATTCCGAACTGGTATGTTTTATGAGCGTACGCTGTCGTCATGGTGTACGGGATGAAACGATGACTAAGGAATATTTAATTTTTTGGTTTACACCTATTATTATTTTATTTTCCAGACCAGCTTCGAAAATTAACGATAATATTAATATCGGAAATCCGAAGACAATATATATATATATATATATATGCCATAAATTGTAATTTTGTCTGAACAAATAGATGTGTAGATCTTAAATGAAGAGGAAAAAGGCAGAGCGAAACCTTTTAGATTTTATTTTTAAATATAAACATTTCTATGGAAAATATATTTACTCTCTGGTAGTTATTATATTGCGTATATGTTTATCGATAAATACAACGGGCCTTTTGAAAAGTGCTAGCAGTTCTCTACATTTATTTATTTCGTTTTCTAATTTGCATCGCATAGTTGTGTATGTATATCGTATATTTTTAAAACTTTCGCCATATTATTTTTGGTAATTTCTGAAAATATTTGACGTTTTTTATTTTTTAGTAGAAACTATATAGGTAATGGACACGATTAATTTTTCAAAAATCAAATTACCACTAACCGGAAAATCATGTATAGGTAGTATATTCCTCGGAATCAACGCGCTATAACCTGACTTTTATGTAAACTGAAACTTTAATTTCGTAGCTATTATATGTATAACTGCAAACTGCAGTACGTTTAATGTTCAAAACCAATTCATATATTATAAATAATACTACGCTAATAATAAAATTGCACAACATCGGTTAAAAACTCCGTTAACGTTATTTACCAAAATATGTTTGTGCGCGTGCGCTCCGAATATCCGTACTTATACGGTACGGTTATATGATTATCGTAATTGGTTATTTTGAATAATTTAACGGGCACGGTAAATTGATTTGTCGCGCTAAATGATCGGTTATTATGACGTAGATTGTCAATTATCACCGTATTATTTTTCTGTGTTATCACACATCATATTTTAACAAATTTAATTATTGATAACAATTATGCATATTAATTATTTTATTTTAAATAGGTTTTTTTTTTTTTTGCGTTCAGATTTTATATTTTTCTTTTTGTACACCACTATGGATACAACGTCTATAATAAAAAGAAACGTTTTAGATTTCCCTATAGAAGAAAATTTGAGTATTTACGACGAGTTTTATGTTGTAATCCTGCTTACAATAACAGTGAACCATTATTCATAAAAATGTTAACCGACGGTCAAGTAAAAACTTTTCACTTCAGACTATAAAAGAACATGTTCATACTGACTAGGTATTATGTTTAAGGCGAATATTAAAAGAAAAAAAAAATTAGAATAATAAAAAAACAAACAATAACAGTATTGGTAATCATAACAAGGACATAGATCGCTGTGATATCAATATATCGTAGGTAATGCAAAAACCAGAGTTTCAGTATTGCGCTATTTCTCAATCAACCGAACGTAATTTTTACCGTAAGGTTTAGCGTGTGTTGTGCAAAAAACTCTCTAATGATTTTTCTTTTGTCGTATGAAACAACGGTACCCATATAATATCATTTATTGTTTTACCAATGCATTTTTTTTTTTTTTTTTAAATAAGAAACATCGTTTGTGTAGTTTGATTTTAATTTTGTTAAAAAAAAGTTCGTATAAAAAACGACTTTTGTTCGCGTTTTCATGAAGGGCCCCCGTTTTCATGCAAACAAAACCTTTAGCCAATGTGTGGAATAAAGTTTCATTGAACTTTGTAAAAAAAAATTATAGGTATGTATTACCGTCTCTACTGTAACAATACATTAAACATCCTTCATGAGCGTGTTTAGCGATATTGGCTGATAATAATATTTATACGAGAATCTATATTGCAGTGTAGGTATCTCTATACACAATATGTACAGTGATTTAGGTTTGTAAAGTGGACGTAAACATTCGTTTAAAAATTAAATCCGATTTAGAATTAAATTAATAAAATAGTATGTGGATAGGTATTGCCCTGTGGAGGGGGCTAAGATTACATCCACGGTTTCCTCATGCCTGTCGTAGAAGTCGACTAATCGAGGTGGCGTCAGGTCGACAGCCGGCATATAAAACTTGTCAAAAAGCTATGAGGAGTCTTAAAATGAGTATAGGCGAGTTTTCCCATCTCGGATGTTCGAGTAAATATTTTATAGGGCAGTGTTGAGACCGGCAACGATGTATGGAACAGAATGTTGGACAGTAGATAGAAAAATAGAACAGAGAAAATGAGTGTCGCCGAGATGAAAATGTTAAGGTGGACGAGTAGAGTTACCAGAGAGGATAAGATAAGGAATGAGTATATCAGAGGTAGTATATATAGGGGTAGCTTCGATAGTAGACAAAATGAGAGAGAATAGATTAAGATGGCTCGGGCATGTATTAAGGAGGGAAGATAATGAGACAGTAGGATTAGTAAGGGTAATGCATGTTGTTGGAAAGAGGTGGAGAGGAAGACATATGAAACAGAATTGCGTATGGGTGGATGAAGTGGAGAGAAGCGTCAAGCAATTTGTGTGACAGGAGAATCCTAATTAGGTTAAAAAGTATATTTTATAAAATATTATTGAGCCCTGTAATAATATACGGAGTGTTGAGTAGTGGATAGGAAGATTGAGCAGAGTATAAGTGTGGCAAAGATGAGAATTTCAATATGACTGAGTGCAGTGATTGTATGGAACAGAATGTTTGGCAGTAGATAGAAAGATAGAACAGAGAAAATTAGTGTCGCCGAGATAAAAACGTTAAGGTGCACGAGTGGAGTTATTAGAGAGGATAAAATAAGGAATGAGTATATCAGAGGTAGTATATATAGGGGTAGCTTCGGTAGTAGACAAAATGAGAGATAATAGATCAAGATGGCTCGGGCATGTATTAAGGAGGGAAGAGACTGAGACAGTACGATTGAAATGCATGTTGTTGGTAAGAGGGCGAGAGGAAGACCGAAAAAGAGATGGGGTGATGTGATGGCGAGCGATATGAGGAAGGTGGGAGTAAGTGAAGAAGATGCGGGAGATAGAGTTAAGTGGAAGTGTAGGACCAGGGTAGCTGACCCCAAATAGTTGGGAGAGAAGGCGAAGGAGAAGAAGGAGTATGTGGATAGGTTAGGTGTACCTAACTGAAATATGTCATAATCAGTATCGTTCGAAAATATCACCGTGAGATAATAATATATTGATAACACGAAACGGCGGGAACACAATAGCTGTACAACGGTTTGCGCACGTGTGTGTTCATTGAACACAGTTGCACTCGTTTCTACTTGATCCGGGACTACATTTTTTACGTGTTCCACTATGGAATCATATATAGTGACCGATTATTTCTTGACTGTGTTTGTAAAATTAGAATTCATCAATAACCATGAAATCCTTATAAAAGTAAAAATATTTTATTCATGCTCGCAGACATAGTCGAAAATCGATATTGTATATAGCTATTACTTGTACTATACTAATACTATATAATATACGAGTGCAGCAGCTGTCGATTGATAAATATCAAGTATAAGCTTTTAGAATAGAGTATTATGTTTTTTTTTTTTTTTTTTTTTTTTTTTAGTAGTAGTATTTAGACGTAAAAGTCTGGTAAAATTACATCTATACTGAAAATAATTGTAGATTGTATTTCATTTGGATTTTCGAGTTTATCTGCCTATTTTCCTACGGAACGTGCGCGAATAGAATTTCATTGTGTTTTTTCGTGAGAATTTAAAGTATGTTAAAATCATACGTTCTTACGTCATAACTTTTATACTCGTCCAACGAGGAGCATGTGTTTTTCTTTTTAGAAAGCTGGACGTCCGTTTTATTTCCTCGACTGGCATATATAATAATAATACTACGACAATCAGTGGAGCGCTCAATATTCTTGGATTTATTCAACAGAATACGAAGTCGTTCGGTGTGGTCTCCGTAATTTTTTCAATTTATTTTAGCTTCTTTCATAACGGTGTACAGCTCTGGCATCTTTGGCTTACTAAGAACCAAATACAACATCCAACAGCGGGTCTAGAATACATTCATATATTTTCTGCACTATACACTCTTTATACGTTAATTTTTTTTATTAATCATTGCCCTATACATTATTATAAATTGTTATCGTTATTAATTATTATTTATTATATTAATTACTGAAATTTAGAATTTAGATACATTTTCGTATATTCTAGTTGAAATAAAAATATTTTTCGAATTTAAATAGATTTATTTTAATAAACTAGTATAAATAAAATATAATTATTGCTCACCTTTTTCCTTTTATGTATCGTCATATAAACGGCATTAATAAAAATATTTAAAAAGTGCTCTGTACCTATATATAATATATCTACCAAAGAGTTTCAATTACCTATAGGACATTATATTGAATAAATATTTTAGGGAAAGTACGATTGAATCCACGCTACTGGATTAAAATAAAAACAAAAAAATTCCAAATCTCAATCCTTCTTAAAACTGATTTTCAATTAAAATTAAAAATCGATCAAAATCGTCCGGATATAAATGATGGAAATTGGTCATCGTCCCCTTCGGCCCTCGGACGGGATACTCTGGATGGTATATTGTTATTGTTTAAAATGTAAAAGTAAAGATAAATCCTTCAAAAATCATTGAAAAATTGTGCATCGGGTGTCAGTAGGAGGGCCTTTTACTCGATGGGTAGGATACGGGTATCCTATTGTAATATGTTCAGTATTATATATTATATAATATATCAAATTTTATAGCATTGATAAATCATTGTATTGAATAAAGCGATTTTGACCAGGGCTTCGGTGATAATTTTTTGAAAAAATCCGGTTAGTATAGGAAGTGGAAGTACTTCCAGCTCATCGGGCAGGATACCGGTGGTGAATATATTGAATTTGAATGTAATATGATAAATATTTTTTTTTATATAAAACGATTTTGAGTGAAGTTTTAGTATAATATAATATTTAATATAAGTTCAAAAAACGATCCTTTGATCTTTAAATAGCCCGTCAAAAAAAAATTATCGGTATTAGTATAACCATTTTATTATTTGTTATTTTGTTATTTCTACTGCAATTATAAAATACCTACTGCATATATTTCATACACTCTATAAAAGGTAGATTTTCTTTAAGTTTAAGGAAAATCGTGACGTATAAACTATATAGAATCAACTTGCTATAAATAACTCTTTAGTCCCAAAATCCTACTAAAAACTTTCTACCCATAGACTTGAAAACAAAACCGATTTAAAATCATCTTAAAATCAATAGGTACATTTCTCGCTTCGCTCAGAGACGAATATTTTTTTTTCACGGATCTAATTGTTTGTATCGTATAGAACACTCAACGATTGTATATGTTTTTAATGAATGTAACCTAAGTATGGTAATCCGTAGTAATATTTTGTTTATGCGTTTATCTTAGATTGGGCAAGGACCAGATTTAGGACCTAGGTGAGTATTAGCCAAGGATGTAAAGTGATCTGTTGAAATATTAAAACGATACATTTATTATGAATATCATAGATTTATTATAACTTTTTTTCCAATAATTTTTCTGAATATAATACAATTTATATATGTAGATACCGGGTATCAACTACGTATTTATGTATATAAAACAAACGTATAGAACAATACTAGTTATTTATAAATGCATAGAAGTTTTAAATACTATTAAATATAGTTACACAAATTAGTCAAAACCATTATTATAATTAGTATTTTTTAGTTGAGAACACATACACGCCGAGTAACAAGACCATGTTAGACAAGTACTATATATACATAGAAAATCATCTAACCCAATTAGGTCTAGCTATGCCTAAATATAAACTATAAATATTACTACCTAATAATTCAAGTTATTAGAGTACATCTAAACAGTAAAAAAAAAAAGAAAGTTAAACATGACAATTTAATACTACCTCCTATATCTATAATAATATTATTATTATTAGGTAATAAATACATATTTAACTCCATAAACATATAACCAATGCAAGTATCTTTTCACGAGTGTGATAAAACAATAACGATATACCTACTTATTTTATCAATTATATTATTAAAATACATTTCCTAATTGACTTTTGCGTCGTCTAAAATCTTAACTTACTTGATATCTGTTACGTATGATAGAATATATTTGTATCAAGTGGCAACTGATTCTACTTTTAAATTTTTTCTTTTTGAGATCTCGATTTCGTATTTTACTACTAGACATTTTAATTTTCCTTGAAACGTGGCGTAATGGTATACGAAATCGTCTGCGACGTTGTCAAATTGAATTAAATTTAAGTACACGAGTATTAAAATATATAATAAATGAGTTTGGTAGATGCCACAGTGAAGGTCGAAAACGGACATAGTTAACAAAACGGAATTAATTTTATTGTGGTAACGATGCGTTAAAACATCATACGGAATCATGTCTAAAAATTCATACAAAAAATGTATTTGTATTTTATTTCTGTAAAAACAATAAAATAATTCTTTAAATTATTTTGGGGTCATGTTTGGGACCGAGAATTTGTATTAATTTACTAGAGTATATCGGTTATAATAATTTATTCTGATTATAATTTATTGATGTAGAGTGTTGGATTTATAATTATAATATCCTTGAAAAACCCTCCGGACTTAGCGCCACGGATTAATATAATATAACATTATATTAAGTTATATTCCATCCAAACATACAAATATTACTTATATACTAACTACGAAGACGATACACTAAAACAGGCATATTAAATATTACGAGCTCAGCCATGCATATAAGTTGTCAAATCGTATTCGATGCAGTGGCTAGGTGATAGTCAGTTTATCATACGAATCCGAATGGTGCATTCTCGTAGTACCAGAAAACGTGAATTTTAAATTCGTGTGCTTTAGAGAGAAAAGCAAAAAAAAAAAAAAGAAAAAGAAACGTACAGTTGATCTAGATAATACCACGGTTTTTTTGTCGCGACAATGTGGTCACACCGTTTTGAGTCGTCTCCAATAAAAATAAGTTCTCAGAAAGATCCTTATTGTTCTGCCCCCAATGAACACCCACATCCGGTTTCGAGACAACACGGATTATATGAAATCAATGCACTATCACTGGGATATAGGATACGGTGTATCGACCAAAATCTGGCTATACGAATATATAACTGAAGAATTGAAAATGTCAACGTTTAGAGTGACCAATTATAAGAAAACGAATTACCAAATATGTTTCAAGATATTTATCGTAATAGTTACACAGATTGTCGATAGAAGATAAATAATGAATACTGATTTTTACAGTGATAAGCAGTTTTTCTGTCTTTTCTCGAGTGTTTTCAACAATGGTAATACCAATCACAACTCACAGGCACCATTGATTTTTATTTCCGTTACATAACTGGTCACACTCAGCATTGTCATTGTGCTCACTTATTCATAAAACTCTACAGGTCCATATTCGATATGACCACTGTATATTATGTTCTTTACTCGCGAAGATACGCCGGTTTAGTCAGAAGTGCGTGGCTTACATTTCAAACCGGTTTACCCCGTCTATAATTCGTATTACCAGTTATCACACAACATTCGTGGGCGTATATTATAAATATTAAGACGTTATATATATATATATATATATGGATAATACGAATGCCTCTTCAACACACTTATCACTTCAGAAGTAATTGTTTAATGTGAAAATTGATAAACGGTAATGTCATAACAGACAATATAATAAAAGAGGAAGTCAAGTTTGGGGTTGGGTCAGATCGAGACGGGTATTTCTCGACCAAGTAAACCGGTGCGGTTCGGTTTTTAACCGGTTTAGTCCAGCGAACTCGGTTTTAAATTACACCGGTAAATCTGCACAGGTTCTCGACGACTTAAACCAATGGGAAGAAAAAAAAAAAAAACCTTCTAAATATCGTGTTTTCGTAGGCGAGTCGTTGTCGAATAACAGCTGCTGTGTGCGCACCATCCGGTCTCTCGTAGTGCGATGCGATGGTTTTCGGTTGTGCGCGCGTTACGATGCCGGCACGGCCATCAAAATGACGGAAACGGTACTCTCGTCGTCGGCCGTTACCATGTCGGCGACGTCCTCGCAGCTGCCGCCGCCGCCGCCGCCGCCGCCGCCGGCCGTCCGTCATGCCCTGACGGCGGCCTCGTGCTGGAGCGGCAACAGTTCCAGGTTTTGGGCCGCGAGCACGGGCGGCTGCGCGTACAGCGGCCGGCCGTAGTCGTTGTCCAGCTCCTGGAGCGGCGTCAGCGACCCCGGCCGGCACGTGACCACCGAGTCGACGGACGTGACAGTGGTCATGACCGAGCCGCGGTGATGATGGTTGCTGCTGCTGCTGCACACGCCGCTCTGGCCCGCCTCGCCGCCGCCGCCGCCTCCGCCACCGGTGCCGCCGCCGCCGCCGCCACCGCCGCCGCACCGCCGGTCGCGGTGCCGCGAGCTGTTGCAGTACGTTTTCCGGCGGCCGCCCGGCATGGAGCCGGTGCCCTTGTACGCGTCGGCCCGGCCGCTGCACACGCCGAACCGGCTGAGCAACACGAACAGGTCGCGGCGGTACTGCTGGGTGAGCAGGGCGTACAGGTACGGGTTGGCGCACGAGTTGAGCGGGTAGAAGAACACGAGCAGGATCTTGGTCTTGGACACGTCGATCAGCGGGTAACCGGCCAGCGCGGTCAGCCCGAAGAACGCCACCGGGGCCCAGCACGCAAAGTCCGTGAACACCAGCAGGGCCATCCGCTTGGCGACCGTCATGTCGGACCGGGCCACGGACGCCACCGCCTCCCGGCCGCCCCGGATCGACACGTACATCTTGGCGTAGCACGCGCATATCACCACGAACGCCACGCCGTTGAACATGAGCAACGAGAACAGGTACAGTTTGTCGGCGAACGTCGTGTTGTCCATGGGCAGGCAAATGCTGAAACGACACGCGTGTACACATTACTACAGGTACGTCATCAGTTGAATAATAATAATCAACTGTGTCAGTTGATACATCAACGAGACAAAAATATCCAAAAATCAACAGTGGGCAAAATGAGATTAAGTCAATCGGAACATTAAACATAAGTTAATCGGAAAATTTATTTCAAATGGTTAAGTGTAAAAAGTTAAACCAATTTATACCTAACGGTGATTTAATCATAAAGTTAGTTTACGTTTGTAAACGTAAGATTAGACACCTATTATATATCCGTTATGTCCGTCCGTCTGTTCGTAGTTACTATAATAGTACGCGTACAAGAAATTCAGTAGCTGTTCACATCGGTATGTTATATGCAGAGCTGTAGCAAGATTCGATAGCGCCATTGGCAAAGAACCGAATTTCCGCCCCTAAATTGGTAATAAGGAAAAAAAGTCATCAATTTTTTCGAGTTGCGTCCCCATTCCTTAAAGATCTAGTTAATAAGCAAAAAAAGAAAGACACATCAACTTGCTTTTATAAGATTTTGCTCGTCGAATTTTCACCCCCAATCTTAGAAATTTAGGGATAGATATTACTGAATTTCGATTTTCGCGACCCTTTTTCTATTGCGCCCTTGGTCTGGGCCAGTTTCGCCAAGCCCTTGCTACGGCTCTGGTTATATGATACCGATTCCCCTTTTAGATACTGAGTGTTTTATACTGGTTTAAATGGAAATTCCATCTAAATACCCCCTCCAAATTATCAATCATAGTAAATCAGTAGTTTGGTACGTGATATGACCATGTAGAGAAATAGAAATCAATAGGAGAGGATAGTTAAGTTAAGTGAAGTATAATTTAAGTTAATCGGAAAATTTATTTCAAATGGTTAAGTGTTAAAAGTTGACCCAATTTATACCTAACGGTGATTTAATCATAAAGTTAGTTTGCGTTTGTAAACATAAGATTAGACACCTATTATATATCCGTTATGTTCGTCCGTCTGTTCGTAGTTACTATAGTACGCATACAAGAAATTCAATAGCTATTTTACCGATTCCCCTTTTAGATACTGAGTATTTTATACCGGTTTAAATGGAAATTCGTTGCAACGATGGATATGCCTCCTCCAAATTACCAATCATAGTGAATTAGTAGTTTTGTACGTGATAAGAGATATGTGATATGACCGTGTAGAAGAATAAGAGAAATCAATAGGAGAGGATAGTGTGAACATCAGTATAGCTAACCATATAATATCTGGGAAAAATTATGGTCAGGAAAAATGAAACTATTACCACCAATTTTCAATATCGATTAGGTACCTTAATGAATTTTTGTAATTCACACGGGTTTAATTTTTGAGGGGAAACTTGCACTAGTGTAAACTATCGAATTTCTTGATAGTTACGATTGTTGATTTGGTTACTAGGGAGATATATATTATTCCTTTTATAATTATAGATTATTGTTGAAAATACACTTTCCTAACTTGTTTTATCCATAGTTAAGTGTTATTTTGTGCATTAAAAAAATTTGTTTTTTTAATAATATAAAATAATTGGTTAAATATATGTTTCATATTCAGTATACTTTTATCTAATAAAACTTAGATCCTAATTTAAATAATTTCATTTTAACATACCTACTTCGAACCAACAAATATGAGCTTACTCACAGATTTGATTTTAACCATACTATTTTAATAAGTTAATACTACTCCAAAGTAACTTATTAACTAGTTGATGCCCAATACTTGTCATAAATTATAATTCCATTAGTATATCATTATTTTGATTACTATATTAATAGTTTTTTTTTTTACTATTAATATATTAAAAGTATAACAATATTAAAATCAATGAAAATCATCTAATAAATTATATTATACAATTTTAGGCATATACTATATTGAAGACATGGTGGCTAGAATGTTCTCCATACTACCATTTTAGATCAGGTATTGTACAAATCAATGGATCCTATTTATATGATATATTGATATAACACAATATCCTTATCACGGCTATACTGAATGACCAAATACGTGGTTCTACTTTTATTATCTCAAAGCTGTAGTTTCGTAAAAGGCCAGAGGGTATGTAGAAAATAGTAAAAATCTTGTAATTTTTTAATTTTAAAAATTTATAAATTTACACTGCTAAGAATGTCATGATTTAACTGTTCTTTGTTAGATCTTTTACTTTTGGAGACATTTCGTTTTGAATGCATCATTTTTTCTTGGGCTTTCGATAAATATACGCCATTCCAAACATTTAGTTCTCGTTCTTCGTTTTTCAATTTAATAATGTATTTTATTATTTTATTTATTTTACAAATTATATTTATTAAATTATAACTTATATATTTTGTGAAATTTTGTAAATGAATTTGTTATTGTAAACATAATTTTTTATTAATTTAACAATATATACATTAAAACAATAAAAATATTCGTTCGTTAAAATTTGATTACTGCATATTGTTAATTCTACCAATGATATTTGGTTCAGTGCCACCAAGGCACATAACGGGGTTCCATTAAAAGTTCGTTTTGTACTTTGGTACCATTAAATCATCATTTTACATATAAAACTTTAGTATTAGGTAATCTACTAAAGACTCTACAATAATAAGTCAAATTTACAAATTAAAATTTCTCGAAAAAACGTGTATATATTATTGTCTATTGCTCTCTCATGTATTCTTATTTCAATTTTTCGAGGTACTAAAAAACGTATAATTTTCCCGAAACGTTCCCCATTTTTACCGCAGAAAATTTTCGGCATTTCAATACTATATCTTGTATGAACTATATTTTATCGTTTGTAATATTTACAAAGTGACCTGTATAGGTACTCGTACGGTACCGTAACGGTAAAATAATTTTGCGTTATTTTAAAGTGTTTGAAAACGGTGTCTGCCAAATAGTTATATTCAATATAACGTATTGATACGTTATATATTTATATAAACATACGTTATATATTAAGGGGATTGGAAACGGCGGCGATTGTCTGTCTTTCTCTCTATCACACACGTGACCATTTCTATTTCCAACGTACCGATGCATCTAGTGATGCGATAAGGATTCTGAAAACTGATCTGAATTCGTCGTGATGTCTTCTTTAGAACGACACTCTCAAATTTTTGATTTTGTCCCCCTAAGTCCCCCTAAAATTACCGCAATATATTTGGACATTTAAAAATTGACATTTTCAATTATTGTGAAAATCAAATGGCAAAAAATTAAAAAAAAGTGGGAAAGTCGTTTCAAAGTAGATTTGACGACGAATTCAGATCAGTTTTCAGAATTATACTATACTATACTCACACAAATACACTGCGTATCGTGAATAAATCATATAATTGCCTATACACAACCCCTTAATAAATGACCGCTTCCAATCTCCTTGATATGCGTGTGTATTATTCACGAACGAACACAACGTCGCTCAAGTAAGCTCTATATTTTTGAGATACACAGATATCTCTTTCGAATAATATTAATGATAATAATAATAATAATAATAATAATAATAATAATAATAATAATAATAATAATAATAATAATAATGTAATGAATACCCTACGAATCTACGAGCAGTACGTGTTGATGTACAAATTGCTCTGCCCTTGTCCGTTATCGCGCGGAAGAAAAAGTTTTCTTTTATTACGTATACACGTAAGTCATTTTATTTTATCGTTTTGTTCAATCCAATTTTGACGTCACAATTACCTGCGTGCAATAACAGTTTTTCATTGTTACATGATAAGGAACGTTTGAATTAACGAGTTTAGTGCGGCAAGTATATTCTGTATTGAACATGGCGCACGTCAGTGAGAGTTTTCATTGTATAATGAAATTAACGAGTTATAATATATGTAACTCGATTACTTCCACTAATTATTGTATGTGACTGACAAGTTGGCGACGTTAAATTAATTCAGACAAATATTTAAAAATTAAGTTAAATTTTGTAAAACCGCAAAAAAATGCCAAATTTTCATAATAATTCTACGAATATATGGGATTTTCGTTTTCAACACTATTTTTTTTTTTTAGGAATTTTTTTAAATTATCGTAATAAAATAGACGGTCAACATCAACGTATGCTATTTAAAAAGTTAAAATTAAATTAAAAAAATAATCTTTTTTCAACACTTTCAACTCAAGTAAACTGTTTACTAGTTTAAATTTTCATTGTTTTAAATGTTAGATTTTTTTACAGTGTTTTTGTAATCATCTTGTTAACTTAATAGCATTCGATGATGGGAAGGGGGAACGAACGAATTAATATTATATTAATCAATATAATATTCAATAAAAATTCAAATAAATTGGTACTATAGCCAAAGATAGAACGATAAACTCTTTTTTAACCGACTAAAGTTAATATCACATTTTAAAACTATAAAATTAACTACCTATATATATATATATATATATATATATATATACCTATTTGAAATTATGATTTATTTACATATTAACTTTCAACCAAAGGCTTTTGTACTTATTTAACTGAACTTCTTAGTATTAATTAAATTTTTGTCTAAAACTCTCCCCTTTTTTAAAAATTTCAATAAATTATGTAAAAATTAGATCTTGAAAAGAAAAGCCCATTCTGCAGTATAGTCCAACTGATGATTCACACAAAAGTTAAGACGCCACTGATATTTACGCCATTGACAATGATGAGACGAACCCAATGCCGGTATAAACCACAAAATACCTATGTGACCGATACGCGTCAGTATTTTTTTTATATAATATTATGTGTGTTTTGTGAAAAATCGATGTATACTTTATAATATCCGTCGATGTCCGGTCATATTATATAATATGTGAACACGTGGGCGTTCAGATATTTACACACGCACGTTTCATGCTTGGGTTTCCAATTTCGAAAATAATTAAACGAACAACAAACCACATTATTACATAATCATAGTATTTAGGGTCAATGTTTTGTAACATATTATGCATTGTTTTAAATTGTTTTTTACACTCTACCACATAATTTTATTTATAGAAAATTTGATTCGTACATTATGTTTTTTTTTTTTTTTTTTTTTTTATGAATTTTTAATTATATTAAGTGAGTTTAAATTTAAATTTATCTTAATTACAAGTATGTCCGACAAAATATTAATATTGGAAATATTTTATTAAAAAATTTATTAATTGTTTTAAATAAGTTATTTATACACGTTTTTATGAACAAAACTATAATTAAATATCTCGTTATAAATCCAATATTACCAGTTTTTTTTTTTTTTAATCGCACAAAATCTATACGTGTTACTAATTAAATATATTGTAAAAAAAAAATAAAAAATTCTTGTAATATTAATTAGATAAAATAATTAGTGGTGCAAGTGGAGAATATTCTCAAAAGAATATTATCCGTGCACGATAATATTCTGAAAATATTCTCCAAAAGTTTATGCCTTGAGTATTATTGGTCATGAGAATATTCTTAGCATTTTCTCGAAAAAATATTAACATCAAGCATATTAGTTTTAAAACAAAAATATTATCAATACATTCTACATTCTAAACGTATAAAGTTTGATGATAAAATTTGTTATAATTTATAATAGGTATTGTTATATTTATAATTTTTTTTAGTTTTTTTTTTTTTTTTTTTTTGTTGAAAATTAAAATGCATTTTATTAAAAAGAGGAAATAAATATTTTTTAACATTTACTGTACTATGTTACCTTATTTCATAATCTATACATAATTTTAAATACATGTATTTTATAGGTTTTTTTTATTTATTTATATTATATTATATTTGTATGAAAATATGCATAACTAACAATAAAATAAAAATACTTGAAAATGTTCTTGAGCTTGGAGAATATTCTCGACCATATGCTTAAAAATATTCTTCTAAAAATGACTGTCGTGTATTTTAAATTATTGAAAATAATGAATTTTAATATGACATAATTAATAATAATAATTAAAAATGGTTTCCCTAACTTTTATTTTGAACACTTGGCAATATAATAAATTAGCAGTACCCCTATAAATATTTAATTTTAGATTCCGCGAGAGAAAAAAAAAATCAATTATTATTATAATTATTTTTCTTAATATAATGTGGTTTGATCAAAAAATATATATATATCAATTATATAACTCAAAAAATGTGATTTGAGCAAAATTCATTGAAATGTTTAAACCATAAATGCCTCCAAACATCAAAGATACTTGGCAATAAATATGTTAATTAATATTTCAGTAAGTATTAATAAAAACAATGATTTGAGGAAAATGGTGAAAATTCAATCAAAATGTTCACAGTTAATTTAGTATCAAAAAACAAAATTGTCAATAAGTTGATTATTTTATATGAAAAATGTGTACTTTATATTTCTCGATTACATTTGCTACATACAAAATTAAGTATGGTTTTTGTTTTATAAAATATAAATTTTTTTAATATGACTGAAAAATTTCACGAGTCCTTACTAGAGCCGATTCTACATCCTCCTTAACATTTTAAATTCAAAAACGAATGAAAGAAAACGAGATTTCGGATTTTTTTTTCTAACCGAACGAAGTATTATGTATTTTATATTTTATTGCTGTTGAAATGGTATTGTACGTATATGATGGATTGGACATCGTCGGTGGTCACGTTTTGCCGATTAATTTACATAATAATATTATATAACAAATGTGTTTTTTACGTCTCGTATAGGATCGATTTGACCGGGCTGTGGAAACGAACAAAAAGTTTTAGATATTATTTTGTATGACGTTAAGCCCGAGAATATCTAAGGAAACAATGATTTAGAGAAATCCGTAATTCAGAACCCACTCTAGAAATTTTTCGAAAGTTGAGACATTGTTTTACGATAAATTAAATACCTACCCATAAAAAATATGGTAACTGCATATTTATCATAAAAATTTTGGACTTGGGACCTAGAAAAGTAATTTAAATATAGAGAGGGTCCGAATTCAAATCCACAGAAAAGTCGTTCATATCTACTTCTATCCCTTTAAAGAATATATCGACGAATTTATTTGATTTAGATTTAGTAAAATCATTCGTAAAATATATTAGTATTTATACTGTTCTTCAATAATAATTGTTAATTTTATAATTTGTACAAAGTACAAAGCACATAATCCTGGAGAAGCCTTACTATAGATATAAAAATCGATATTGTATAAACCAATTTAAACTCCGAGAAGAATATTCTGATCAAAGGCAAATAATATACCTTGGGAGCTATTCGATAACAGATCATAGGGAAATATTGATTGTTGACCCAGGGGATTTATAGTAACAGTCAGTTGGCAATGTCATTGTGAATATTTTTATTGGCCGGGAATCGAGTTGAATTATTTGTTTATGATTTTACAAAACTATACCTAGTGAACTCTGAAATGTTATCTGAAACGTGTTTGGGATTGAATGAGAGTTAAAAAGAATATGTCATAAATTAGCGGAAATAATACAATGTTAAAGTGGACGTGTGGAGTTGCTATAGATTAGACGATCGAATTATGAACGAATATAGCATCCGTGTTGAGGGAAAAAAGAGAAAACTAAACGGTTAAAAAAAAAAAAAAAACAAAAGAATAAAGGAATGAAATATAGATGAAACGAAGGGACTGTGGAAAAAAAGTGGTGTGAAAATAGGGCTGATGCCGAATTGGTTCCCGTTTTAAATCCATTAATATTCAGGTATCAAAGTTAAATCGTGAATTTACTAATGCCCATCCTGACATATTCAACTTCATGGAAACTTTGAATAGTATTCAAACACTAAATTATATCAAACTTCGTAGTGTCAATACTAGAAAACGAACAGCGAAACAAAAAAAAAAAAAAAAAAAAATAAACAATACTTGGATAATTGCACGAGAGACTATGAGAATGGGATCCTTACGCGAATTAATTATTTGAAGGAAGTCAGTTTTAAGTTTATACCAAGAATTTAATATTTTTTTATTTAATGTTTTTGAATTTTTTTTAATGTGTGTGTTTTAAATTTGTATATATGTTTATTACATATTTTTATTAACCTATTATTATCCCGAATTGGGAACCAATTCGGCTACTCCCGAAAAAAGGCGTGTAAAGTAAACAAAGTGGTAAATATATGAATGACGTATAGACCGAACAACGTGGAGGATAAGATTAGACGGGATAAGACGATCACAATAATACATAGACATCGAGTGAAAAATGTCCTAGTTTTGTAAATGTTATTGATATTGTATATAGAATACATTTTATAATAAAAAACTCTCGGCAAAAATTAGCCAAATCCTACGTGGTGTAAAGAATTCGTCGTGACGCTGAAAATATCGTTCGTGATGGAAACTATTAACAGTTTTAACCGTTACGCAAACATACGGATTGACATAATATATATATATATATATATATATATATATACACGCACTCGTATAATATTATACTCTCGGGATTTTATTCGTCGTAAATCGAAATCCCGTCTCCTTCTTGGGTTTATACGTATTCATGTTCGTTTCATGGGTAGTAAAAAAAAAAAAAAAGGAGAAAAAAAGAGAAATAATATACACACATTATAGATACGTGTATATGTGTATATATATATATACCCAGGACTTGCGTATTAGCAAGTCTAATGGATCAGAATCGTTTAATAATAATAATATTGTCGACGAACGTTTCCGCGCAAAAGTAAAAAAAATAAAAAATAAAGAAATCATCGTTTCGCCGTGTAGGTATAGTTTATGAATTCGTATAAAATACGATATTATTTCTGTTGTAGACGGTGTATTTCGAAAATAAAGTATCTCGGACCGAGAAGTGTTTCCGAAAATCACCTACGCATTTTTTTTTTTGGGAAAATGACAGCTCGGGAGAAATGAAAACGTACCTATAAAAAGGTTCTAAATGATATATATATTTTTTTTTCAAAATGCATTGTTCCCGATAATATTGTTCTTTATTAGATGAGCTACATAGAAATAAAAGGTTTATTCTAACGAAAATGCAGCGACCTATTTATTTTATATGCTTTGGATGGAACTGAGTTAAATATTACTATTCTTTTTCTCCTTCGCCTCATCTCCCAATTGTTTGGGGTCGGCCACCCTGTTCTCAACTTCCACTGAACTCGATCTCTCGCATCCTCCTCACTTTTACACCCGCCCATCACGTATCACTCTTTATTACATCCCCCACATCTTTTTTATTCTTCCTCTTCCCCTCTTTCGTTCAACATATTATATTCCCTTTACTACTCTTACTGACTTTGTCTCCTTAAAACATACCTTAGCCATCTCAATCTAATCTCCTTCATTTTTCCACTATTGGAACAACTTTTATACCACCCTTATATATTAATTTCTTATTTTGTCCTCTCTAATCACTGCACTCAGTCTTCTTATTCTTCTTCTTCTTCTTCTTCTTCTCCTTCGCCTTCTCTCCCAACTATTTGGGGTCAGCCACCCGGGTCCTACACTTCCACTTAATCCTATTTCCCGCATCTTCTTCACTTACTCCCACCTTCTTCATATCACTCTCCATCACATCCTCCCATCTCTTTTTCGGTCTTCCTCTCCCCCCTCCTACCAACAACATGCATTTCCCTTACTAATCTTACTGCCTCAGTCTCTTCCCTCCTTAATACATGCCCGAGACATCTTAATCTATTCTCTCTCATTTTGTCTACTACCGAAGCTACTACCCCTATATACTACCTCTGATATACTCATTCCTTATTTTATCCTCTCTAGTAACTCCACTCATCCACCTTAACATTCTCATTTCCGCGACACTCATTCTCTGTTCAATCTTCCTATCCATTACTCAACACTCCGTATATCATTACAGGGCTCACTAATATTTTATAAAATATACTTTTTAACCTAATTGGGATTCTCCTGTCACACAAATCGCTTGACGCTTCTCTCCACTTCATCCACCCATACTCAATTCCGTTTCATATGTCTTCCTCGAAACTATCATTATTTTGTAACTCAAATCTTAAATACTGGAATTTCTCAACCTTGCACACTATATCTCCGAATAACGCCACTACTAGCCTATAGCTATTTGTTCTGTGTTCCCTTTATCCAAAATCGTTCTCTATACTTTCTGTTTTACTCCTACTACAGGTATAATTATTAATCTTTTCCTCTAGAGAGTTTTTCTTCACGCTTCTACTCTACAATTTACTATCTCAATATAATATATATATTATATATATAATATAATATCACTAATCAACACTATATCATTTGCAAAGAGCATGCACCATGGTATCTCATTCTATATGTATTTTGTTATTTCATCCATTACCGGGGAAAATAGATAAATGCTCAAAGCGGAACATTGGTGCAATCTTACTCTAACCGTAAAAACTTCAGAATACTCACAAAAACTCATTATTCTTGTAGTTGTCCTTCATACATGTCCTCAATTATTAACTTACCCCTTGGTTACCCTTTATTCATTAATTTCAAGATCTCCCTAGAAACCCTATCATACGTCTTCTCTAGATTAATAAATACCATACACAACTTTCTCTTATTTTCTCTGTACTCTCTACTAACTGTTTAATACAACATATTGCCTTCATTTATGACCTAGTCATAAACCTAAACTGATTTCGCCTAACAAACGTCTCACTTCTTACTCTCTTCTTCTCTGCCTTTTCCCAAGTCTTCATACTGTGACTCATACGTTTTATGTAAGTTGAATATTGTTAGTATAAATGCATTTTATTCAATCAAACTAATAGATAAGGGCCAGAGTATAAAAAAGTTCCATTTAGATTCTAGTTTATGAGTTACCAATAGAAAGATTCTATCTAACATTAATTAGTAACTAATAAGCGATAATTTTTATTGGTCTAAAAACGTTTTATCTATAGGTAAAATATTTTCAAAAAAGCCATTTTAATTTTAAATCACTATTTAGTAACTATAAAATTCAACTAATAATTGATACTGTTTAATCAAGTGGAATTTTATCTAAGATTTAGTATTAATTTTGTTTTTTGTTTCATTAAGAATAAATAAAAAATCGTATAATGTCGAAATATTAAATATGCTCTGCTGAACAATTTCAAAAACACGTGATTGGAATCTTTTCGTACACTTAGCCCACAATGTATTATAATTAAGTTAAATAATAATCATTTAACACGTACCTAAGTTATATCTATTTTAAGTAAAGAGCTATCCGTAAAGTGTTTGTGACTGAAAATATTAATTTTGGATTAAATTGACGTTCTTGAATACCAAATACAGTTTAGATACATAAAAAATGCGTTTAAATAAACTAGTAGAAGATGAATCGCACTTAGGTATATTATTTTCTTAACGATATTCCACAAGACAGGACCAAATAGTTAATCGATTTTAGGTCTCGCCAAACTCACCTGGTTTTCGAGTAACCACTAGTGCCTAACAGTGGCAGCGCGCCCATGATCACCGAGAATAGCCAACCGACGGCCATTATGTTGACAGAAGCGCCCAGTTTGAGTCTCCGGTTCAGGTGTATGGCGTACGTGATGGTGTACCAACGTTCACCAGTAATGATCATCAACGTGAAAACGGACAGCATGCACGAAAACACGGTCAGGAATCCAGCGACTTGGCAACCGACACCTACAACGGGCCATAAAAAAAAAAAAAAAATGAAAAATCGTTAATGATCTAGTAAAAAATTATTTAAAAAATCGCATTTAATCTTTTAACGAGTATATTAATTTTCACATTGATACGTTGAGTGAGTGAATTGTCTTTTAGAAAGTAAGATTTTTTTTGATAGTAAAATTTTTGGTTATTTTTAGTATTATAGTAAAATTTTAGTATTTTTTCTCTATTCTGACCACTAGATGACATAGTATGTGTATTTAAATAGGTATAAAATCAAAAAACTACTATTGTAAACGCTAAAAATTGAGAAAGTTTATAATATGCAAATAGTATAATAATATATTATTATATATATATATATATATATATATAAACATACAGTGGTTGAATTGGAAAAAAAAATAAGGACGGATTCTGAGCTTAGTTCAAAAATCAGCGTTCCGGGACATATTAGAGAAAAAATAAACCGTTGAGGACTTCGTCTCCCACACCCCCTATCCAAAGTTTCTTAACCCGGGGACAATTTAGATTATTATAGAACATGAATGAGTAGAAAAATCCAACATTTTTTTTTACATCATTGTTAGGTTACATATTTTCAAGATAGTATAGTTTAAGCAATCCTCTTTCAAAATAATTTAAACCTTTTCCTTTTAAATGAATAATTGTGGAAGTTGTAGACCGAAATGAAGTTTATCGGTGTCGCATTGATTTCGCCATCCTTTTAGGCTTTAGCCATTCACGGATAATGAAGATTATTTATTACCTATATGATACCAATATGATTTAATAAGAT
>JAIPRL010007865.1:0-22028 GCA_025469235.1 Pemphigus obesinymphae | reverse complement strand
TAATAATAAATTAATAATCGAAATATAAACTTTAAAAAGGCACACAATAACACGAAAACAACAAATATAACACACGCACAAACACACCAGTCGAAGGTTGAGGATGTCATGAACAGCAGGAAACATACCTGAATGCATTATACTTTTTTTTCTGTGGGAAGGAATGCCAAAGGGACAATAACAATGAGTTCATAAAATGGTAAAATACAATGTAGGTGGTATACACATGTAAACATCGGTTAATTTTTAAAAAGCCCGCCACCAGTTCCTAATGGTCTCAAACGGAGAACCCCTGATTACGATAAAATTGTCCATCTGGAGCATGACAATTGCGGCTCACTTTTTGCTGGCCGTACTATAATTTCAGTTGCACCTATAAACATGATCGGACCCCTCGACTAATCTTATCTAATAGATAAGACAGTATGGAGTGAGATAATTGTTAGGAGAAATCAATTTCGGTTTATGCATGAGAGGTCAACAAGGAGCAAATATTTTTTATTAGATTATTAGTAGATAAGTACATAAAGAGAAGAGCAAGTTGTGCTCGGTATTTATTGATCTGGAAAATACATATCTATGGGAGGGTCCCTTGAAAGATATTGGGCTTTAATATAAAACGATTTAACATAGGCCAAAGGTGAATGTGAATGTAATTTAGGTCATGTATGAAGGGGCAAGTTAGAGTAAAGAACAAGAGTACATATAGTTTACAAGAGCAAAATATTAAGGTTTTTTCGGTCAAAGTAGGAATGTAGGAGAATTTTGTTTTGAGTCATTCTTTATTTTCCTTAGTTATGGAAGAAATAATAAAGGATATAAAGAGTGAGGTACCATGGTGCATGCTGTTTTAATGTGATATACTGTTGGTTGGAGAGAGTCTTAAAGAAGTGACTGGAAGAGTGGGGAGAAGATATCGATGTGAAAAAATTAAAAATTGGTAAGGGTAAAATAGAATATGTGGAGTATGCGTTTGGAGAAATCCAACACAGAGTGAATAGAGAAAGGCAAGTAATAATGTCGAGGGGGATGTAATAAGTGAGATTAAGAGATTTTAGAATCTGTTTGACAGTAGAATTGTGGTTTTGAAGAAAATATCAAATATAGGATTAAGTAAGCGTGGATTACCCAGAGAGAAGCGTCAGGTTTATTGTGTGATAGGAGAATCCTAATTAGGTTAGTAGACACATTTTATAAGACAGTAATTAGGCCTGAAATTATGTATGGATTGGAGTGTTAGGCAGTGGATAGGAAGATAGAGCAGTGTGAAAGTGTGACAGAAAAGAGAATGTTAAGATGGAAGAGTGTAATGACTAAAGAGGACAAAATAAGGAATTTATATATAACGTCTAGTAAAATAGTGGTTCCAATAGTGTACAAAACGAGGGAGAATAGATTAAGATGGCTATGGAATTTTTTAAGGACAGAAAAAATATAGGCAGTAAGAATAGTAAAAGGAATACATGTTGAGGGATTGGGAAAGAGGAAGATAAAAAATAGAAGGAGACGTAATAGAGAATATGAGGTGTGCTATTTAAAAGGGGATGTGGGAGATCAAGTTAAGTAAAACTAAGGACTAAGGTGGCTGACTCCAAGTAGTTGTGAAAGATGGGAGACAAAGTGAATAACATTTAATATTTTACGGCACAGAACATTTGGATATACCGATATTTTAATTACAAGTTATTATATATATATATACTACATGCAAATGTATACGATTTTAGAGGTTTATTTGTTTTGGAATGTTTTTACGTAAAAAAAAACGTATTTTTGAAAATGTCTAGTATAGATACTAATCTCTTCAAGGTTAATACCTACTATACTGAATGGTCAATACTATAATGAACATATTACAATTATATATTTGTTTTAAATTTGTTCCAATTGTTCTTAATAAGTTCACTATTTTATTGAATAAAGTTTTTAATTATTTATATTATAACATAAAAATGATACGTTTAATTTATTTATATTATCAAATTACATTTTCAAATATTGTGACCTATTTGGAATTTAATAAAATCCGTAATTAAAAATCATAATAATAATATTGCCTATTATATTATAATCATACAAATATAACTTGAAGTACCCGATTATTATTAGGCACATGATTGTAGATACGATAGTGCTCAATATATTATCATGTTGAACATAATATTAAAAAAACGTTTAAAAAATTACAAACTAAATTTTGTATGTGTATTAAAAATCATAAACAAGGAATAAGTATTATTTTATTATGATATGCTGAACTTTTATATAAAACGAGATTTTTTAAAATGTTGTTAAATTTAGACTAACAAATATCTACGGGATATTTATCATTTTATTTTATTTTATTGACTACCTCAATGACGCAAATCTATTAGCAGAAATTGGCTAACCCCTTCAAATAAGGTTTGAAAAATTACTATATACTATACGGGTACCTACTTTTGAAGAGAGACATTTAATACGAATATTTTATTTAGTAAAAATAATGTCTGGTTTTCACAAATCCATATCTATTTTCGTTTTGATTTATCAACTCAACATGAAAATGTTAAGGAATCTGTTTGTGTGGAAGAACACACAGACTTCGGATCTGCAAATAATTTTGTGTCTATTATCGATTTGACAAACCCCAATGATTTAGGGGACCTAAATACAGGACCTATTATAAGGTATGTAACTATAATAAAAAAATATATAAGTATAAGACTTATATCATACTCAGTATGACTAAATTACTTAGGTGTCAACTAAAATATATTTTCAATGTTGTAGTGGACAATAAAATAAAATATCTCCCTATATAAAACCTATTTAGGAGGAAAATAATCGAATAAAAATAAACAGATAGCTGATATATATATTAAATAAATAGTACTCAAGAAAAAAGCACAGATTTCGATAAGTTTTAAATAAAATGTATTTTTCTTAATCTGTAATCTATAATTTATATTTTATCGTTCGTGTTAATATGTTATGATTTGATTTATTAGTTATTTAATATTTTCATCAAAAGTCTGTTGAAAATGGTGATGTATGATATGTGATGCTAAATTATATATTATATACCAATATTGAAGTTGGGAAACGTTAATATCGAGTGCAGCTTGAAAATTTTTTTTGGCTAGCAATGAAGTACTTATAATATAGTCTTAGACCCCCCCCCTACAAAAAAAAAAAAAAAAATTAAAAAATTTGAACAGATTTCCGCCAATGGCATGAAAAATGTGCAAGCTTATTAAGGATCGTTAATCCCACTCAGAGGTCAGAGAATAAATTAGAAAAACTGGTCACGGAATCTTTTAGGTACATTTTTTAATTAGAGTACTGGAATTTGCAATTTAATTTATTTGAAAAACGTCTATTGGAACTATTTTTATGTTTAGTATTATGATTTAATTGCGCATTTAGTTGACACATGCAAATTACATTGTAAAGCTGGTTATAACTAGAAACCGAACCTAAACAAGTTTTTTTTTTTTAAAGAGCCGGAATTGGAATTGAAATTTAAAATGATTGCTTTCATAAAACTCGAAATCTTGCTTTAAAATTTGTTTTATTATGTTATTATTTATTATCATCTAAATTACCATTTAATCTTCTTTTTTGCATACCTTTTACATACTGTAAATTCTATAGATTAAAAACTATTATATTATGTTGTTTTTTTGTCACGCATATTATAGCCTGTTTTATAGATATGCAGTTTTATTGAACTAGAATACTATACCTACTTACTATAAATTAAGTCTATATTTCATTTTTTAAATTAGGTAAATATTACAATTGACAAAAACAAACATTTATACAGCCTATTCGCGTATTTAATACATTCACATTATGTCTGATAATAAATAATAAGTTTTGTGTACTCTGCACTATGTTCATTAATAACAATGTAATGAGGTACTCGAGACAAAATATAGTTCTATAGTTCTATAAAAATCTAAATATATAAATATAGTTATAACTACCTATGTCCAAGTATTAAATATGAATATAAATGTACTATATTTATAAATTATATAATAGTTTAAAATATTGTTGGGTGAAATATTCGCTGCTGTGTGCGTGTAAACGCGTAAAAAAAGAAAACTTTCTGTGTGATCTGTACGTGTATAGACGCCAAGAAACATATAATATATGTGTCACCTTCTAGGGAATTAAATGATAATAAAAAAAAAATCTATAGATAATATTCACCGAGTCATGAGTGTTTTGTATTTTAATGTTTCCAGTGGTCCCCAAAGTGATATTAAAAATTATATAAAATATAAGTTGAAAACATGTTATAGTTATCAAATGTTGTTTTATTATAACTGATAAGCACGATTCATAACATGAATTTAATAATAATTGATAATTAAGCCCTAATTCATTTTTCCCGAACGTCAATTGCAAATTCTACCTAATTCGGAGATATTTACCCGATTTATTTTATTTTGATTTTATCTTGTCGATGTAGAACTATCGATAGTGGATAATAAACTATTATTCTTTAAATATTCAAAATGGCCAACACAGTCAGATGCTTTCGTTTTTAGTTTCATGTTGTTTAAATGTTAAAAAAAAGTTAAAAATACGATGCAAATGCTTACTGATTTGAGACCCTTTTTGACTAGATACATTTTTGGTAAAATCATCTCTATAGAGTGTAATTTTTTTGATTAATACTGCATATTGTGTATGTTAGTTAATGTTCTGAAATTTGATCTTGGTGACATAATATATTAGTTTTTAACTGTTATAAAATGTAAAAAAAAAAATCCAATTTAGTTCCAACAGACGTAAATAATATTTATAATATAAAAAATGTATAGCGATTTTGTAATTTTTTTATAATATTATATACTTCAATATTAAAATTGTTCAACATATTCTTATTATTTTTTAATTCTGTAATAAAAACAGTATAAAAATATGTGTAGTTTTATATTTTATGTAATAGGTACTTATGTAAAACGAGGAATATATTGGTTTTTACAATGACGATTTTTCAAGTTTGTACATAATATTGTGATCACTTTTTTTTTCCCCCCATTAGTTTAACGATATAAATTATAAATCTGACGGTAGGCAAATTTTTAGAGAGAGGTTATTTTTAATATAAATTAGTCGTATCATATAATTATACGCGGAATGTACATATATTGTTTCTTCAATAAAATCTGAAATTCCTCACTTGTTTTTACGATAAATATAATTTTGGAAAACATTTTACAAGCAGCTGGCGTTAACATAAATGGGTCTGATACGAATTCCCGACAATAATACGCCATTCTGGGCATTTCACCATGGGTTTGTAATGAAAGAGATTTCTACATAAATTTTTTTTTAAATTTACATTTGTATATCATCATATTATTTTTTTTGAGCTACAAACAAGATTTATAGGTTTAAGTACATAGTTTTCGATGAAAAAAATTGACTTAAGAACCCTAATAGTTACTTACATAACATATATAAACTACAATAACTTACTGCATATTTACTAGGAATATTTTAGATTTAGTCAATAGAGAAATGATTCGTTCTGTTTTAGTACATATACGTATATTATACACAGTAGGTTAACAAAATGTTTTAAAATTAAAAAATAAAACTAGAAAATAATCTTCAATTTTAATTTTTCACTTGGACATTATGGTGAACATAAAATAGTAATTGTGTTATATACTAAGGTTTAATAAAACAATTTCGATACGCGTACCGAAAGAAGAGTTTATTAATTGGACCTACATAGTGCATCGCATCGTTAATTTAAACAATGCCTGTGTAATTTTTTACCGGTGTACTGTTTGGTATATCAAATGGAGTGGTTATTACCACTGAGATAGATAAAAATTGTTATTTTTTTATCTTATCAATAATATATATAGTTTTATTTTATAAATATCTCTTTTTAAATGATTATTTTTTCAAATATTTTATTCATGTTGAAATAAAAAAAAAAGCCATGTGGGATATGATACCTCCTCCTTCCCATGAGAACGCCCATATCTTAGGGCATGAGAAAGTAATAAAATATGAGATATGGATTTTTAGTGTGTTATACAATGAACAACGAAAAACAATGGTTGGCCAACTAGCAATTTTATATCATTGTATCGAGATTTAGAACCAAATTAAGTAGAACTGGTTATTCCTAAACTCATATTGAAATACCAAAAGCGGAATCTACTAAATGTTCATTATTTATAGAACCTCCGAAGAAACCTGAATGCCTATTGACCTTTTTATAATAGTATTTAATAATTTTAAAACTATCTGTTCTAAACTGATACCATTATTTTATTTTTAAAACCAAAAACCCTTATGGTTTAAACCCATGCTTGTAACTTATAATATGTAGGTAAAACTGTTATTATTTGATATGAATAAATATTAATTATTTTCCAATTGAACAATTTTAAGATCAATAACTCTTAATTGTACATTGTACATTATAAACAATTTTCAATCATCATGATGAAATATTTATTACCTATTTTATCATTGCAATGGTCACTTCTATATTATAATTTAATTCATAAGCAGAGCCATATTCAATGAGAAAGCGGCGGAGTGAACACGATTTTTTAGGGGCAATAAAATATGTTAATAAGTAAAATAAAAAAAAAAAACAAAAAAATAAAAACGTATCTTATCAAAGACTGCCTAGAAGCCCAATATTTCTATAGAAACATTATTTAGTGATCGTTTAAAATATATTTATAAACCCACAATAAACGGAATCTGAACCCTATTATTAATCTGTGATTAATAATATATTATCCAGTATATCATATTTTATTTTATATATATACGAAATATATTGAAAATTTGATACAAGAAGTTTTTTTCAGTAGGTATCTAATAACGCAGGTAGGTACATTTACATTTTGTGAAAAATACTTCTCCAATACATTGAGGATACTTAAAAAAAATTTAATTTAAATACCGACTAAACATAGGTACTTTAAAAATATTAAAAATACTAGTGTTTAAATATTTGCATTTAAATAATATTTTCAATACTGTACTTATATTATATCTCTGTATAGAACGTTATTCGACATATTATATTATGTAAGACACACCGTACCCGAGTACTGCAGGTGTATGATACTATAATATGATCGAGTTACTTCAAATTTATATAAACAATATTTTTGCCAATAATAATGATTTTCAGTGTTTGTTACTTTGGTACTCACTCAAATATGCGTTATTTCATTATTTGTAAGTAAAAAAAAATTTTATATTACACATATATATATATATTAAAGTTAAGTTGTGTAAGGTCGTAACGGTAATGTAAGTGTATACGAAAATGAAATGAACCTAAAATTCACAACATGTCGCAAAATACGAACATTTTTCTAATATTTTCAAACAATTCATTTATTATACATATTTTTCGTAACTATACTCGTATTATATATAATATTACCGTCATATTATTGAATTGGTTTTTGAAAACGTACTATAATTCGTAACTCAACATAATGTTAAGACCGTTATTGTGGTGGTGGTGGTGGCTTGGGGCAGGGGTTAAATTTGAAAATAAATCAAAAAAATCTAGGTCAAGCTGTGGTTTCTAATCGAAATTTTAGTCATTATACCTAAACAAGAAACGACAATACTATATAACTATAATCCATCAAACATTGAATTATTAAAAATAAATATATAAATTAAAAATGCACGTGATCTCAAAAACAATAAATATCATTTATATTAATAGTATCAATTTATTAACGTCTACACAGGCAATTTCTTTAAATATATATACATTACTAGAAAATACGAATTTATAATGTGATTATAGTAATACATTGAAAACAACAATGATATTGAAACAGAAGAATTATTTTGATAAATTTTAATATATTTTAATAGACACAAGACCGAAATACTTATAATATAGGGAAATTAATATTTAATGCCAAATCATGGTTACGTGCATAGGAGATAGAATATGGAGAATGCCATGATTTATAGTGGAGTAGGAAGGAATGTGAAAGAAATTATTAGTGATGATGTCTGGAGCATCCGAGGAGCCATTGAGGAGAGATTAAATGAAACAAACGTCAGCACCAAGATGCTGGACTGAGAGAGTAGAAATATTAAGGATATTTTGGATTAATGCGTAGTCATATTGAAAATTTTCTATTTTGAGCACAAAGATTGCGTTGAATAGAAATTGGTTTTAATCATAAACTGATTTTTAATCAGTTAGGGAGGCCAAATTACTACACCATATTCTAAAATAGATATAATCAAAGCAAAGTAATGAGTTAAAAAATAGGCGACTGAAATGTGAAATGTTAAATTGCATTTTACAAATCGTAAACTAAGCTCTACCAATAGTAATACTAATGTGATGATCAAAATTCAAGGTGGGAGTAAGAAATATTCTAAGATATTTATAAATGAATACCCGTTCAATAGGAGTATCATTGAAAGAGTATGTGTGACTGATAGGAGCACGGCCTCTAAAAAAGCTTAATATGATAGTAAATATAATATAATATAAATAATATAATATGAATCAAAATATGATAGAAGGTTCACGGTCTTGGTTTAAACGGTGACGAGCCATCTAGATCCCCAGTCAACTAGATCTCTATGGTTATCAGAAAAAATGTATAGGTTAACTTGATACCGTGTAAACATTAACAACATAAATTTACGGATATCAATATCAAAAAAAAAAAAAAATTTATCTATCTCAATTAGTTTGTTAAAAACAAAATTAATATTTTGTGGATGTAGATATATTACAAATATTTTTTTATATGAGAATTGTTGGGGGGCTGAGCTCCATCTTATCAATCTCATGGGGGAGGGGGCTGTAGCCCCAGAGCACCCTTGTATATGGCATTCATGGGAAGGACGTTACCATATATTTTGTCTTACATACGCATAAGTGCATAACATAGTAAATCTATGTACCATATACTTACTACAGTTTATTTTTAATAGTGTAAAGATATGTGTAAATTTACGTATTATTAAAGTTTTAGAAGAGAATAAAAACTATGCTCTAGTTTAGAGTTTTTCTCAATATTTTTATTTTTAAATAAGTTATTAGTAGTTAAATAACTCAATTTTTTGAATTCATACAACTTATTACAAATAAAAAAAAACGATAGAGAACAGTTTAATTTTTCCTCTATAAATTTGATATTAGGTAAATTTACTCTTAATATTAATCATAAATAAACTATAGTAAGAATACGGTATGTAGATTTGCTATGTTATGCATATGTAAGACAGAAAGAACAAACATGTGCGTAGCGTTCTCTTAAGCTAAATCACTTCAACCAAGTGAAGAAGATATTTAATCCAGACTGAAGAAATTTGAAACTGATAGGACAGTTTATTAGATTCTAATTTAGTTTATTACATTCTTATATCGTCATCAAAAAGAAAAAATTTAGCTTTAGTAATTCATATTTTGATAAGAGTGCTTACAAAAAGTATAAAGATAAAAAACCTAAATAATCACCACGAGGAACTCCAGAAGACACATTCGGCAAAACTGAAACAGTGTTTAGAACTTTTACCGATTGTTCTGTATCTGTGACGTAGGACTTAAACCACGAAAGGAGAGGATTACTTATATCAAGCAATTCATACTGACAGAAAAGTATGTCATAATCGACAGTAAAAGTAATCGCTAGTAATATAGGTATCTAATGTATACAGTATTTCGGATAATTTTATCTTCAAAAATTATTCATGAATACATTTTATTTGTTTTATAATTTCCATCTTTTTCGATTTACTCAAATTACTCATCATATTTTTCTTTTTATTTGTCAACATCTATTTTTGAGCTTAAGAAACGAATTAACATATAATTTGGTACCTACAGATCCTAGAAAAGACTTATCGTTTCTTAAAATGATTTAAATTTATATGTGTAATAAATAATTTAAGTGACTTTTTTTTTATTAAATTCACAATATAAACGCTAATTTAATTTAAAAAATAAACAATATGTGTTTGAAATTAAAAACTGAGTTTGTAATTAAAAATAGATAAAGTTATACATCATATTAAGATAAAAACGTCGGGAAGGCTATGGAAATGATATTATAATATTAGTTCAAGGACTACTATAATATGCATGAATATAATAAATTATTAGTTTATAAAGAACACAATTACTTAAAAAGCAAATACACTTTCTCAGATACCTAATGATTGTTTTTTGTTTAAAAAAAATCATTTATAATGCATATAATTAAAATACATTTTTTAAACCTTTAAGACTACATAATATTGTAGTGATATCGTTTGAAAAACTAGTAGTTAATATACATACGGGGGTTTATGTTATCCAACTTGGGATTTTCAGAAGACAGCACGGGACCTAGAAATGTTTAATTACTTTAATTACGTAACTGGCTTTAATCCTAATATTATACCCACTATTGTTTTTTTTTGTTATTTTTTGTCTCGACCTTTCAAAGCTTTGTTTCAACTCAAATTAAATTATAAAATAACACTTTTGGATATTTAAAACATTGTTTTCCGTTATTTTTCAAATCTCTAGAAGTGTATTTATTAACATGCGATAAAGATGAATAATAATATATTTGTATGATCTATGTGGAATCATATTTAAAAATTTGATTTAAATGTACATTTAGAATCAAGTGTTGGAAACTTAAAGCTTTTTTAGTTTCCATTTTGATTTAGCGAATAAAAGTTGAATGAGGATTATTTAATAGTTACTACTTGAGAAAATAGATAATTTTGTTGGAAATTGTATTTTGTTGTATAATATGTATAAAGTACTTTGAACTACAATATCTACATAAAGTTTTTAGTTCTTGAATAATATAATAAATGTTTTTTATATAACACATTATTTCACCAAAAATAAATTCAATTTATTTTATCACCACGTAAATATAAAACTAAATACCCATATTTTATTTAAAAATATTATAGTTTAATTTTTATTGACCCTAGTAAGTCGACAATACATATTTTATAGGAAATATTAATTCCATATAATATTCTTTGATTTCATATTGATAAGCATTGTACTACTTTGTACATTAATGATAATATTTCAAAAATGATTTTTATTTTTTCAAAAAGTGGAGATGATAATTTTAATTAGACTAAAATTAATTTTAAATATAATTTCAGTTTGAAATTTTATTTTCCAACTTTCAAAATACTTTTTAGAAGTTTTTTTACAATGATAAAACATGCATTTTTAAAATAGGATCTAAATTAAGGTTTAAGTAATTCATTAAATAGGGTTTTCAAAAGAATGATAAAAATTTTATTTTTATTTTTGTTTTAGCTCAACAACCGGTTCCGAAAAAAGTTTTCTTTATTTCTGTTCCAACCTCTGAATGTAGCTCATTTAAAAACCATACAACTCGTGATATATATAGCATTCAAAATATCAACGTATGTAAACATTTTTACTGAGGAATGCAAAAATTACATTTGAATGTTTTGGTTTAGTTTGATTTTAAAAAATGAAAAATGGGTTACGGTTTGGATCGTGTTCCGATCTTTCGTTAAATACCTATTTACAAAAATTAAAATAATTATAAGTACCATGTTTGAACGTCAAATAAATATTTGAGTTCCTTAACTATTGGTTATTTAAACAATAAAAACATTTGCAGGTGTCTTATACAGTTCCGATACTTAATACGTTGATAATTTTAACGTGAAAACCATGTTTCACATCCCATACGTTTCGGATATTATATGGGTCATTTCCACAGCCCTCCCCCAAATTGCAAATTTGGATGCCAACCAAGGGCAATCGTTTGTGTATCGTTTGTGCATGAAGTCCGGTCATTTGTGTACGTTTACTTTCACAGTTATCCCAAAAACAAATTCGATGGCTGTGGAAATGTCAACCCCCTCCTTTCCCCCCAAAAAAAAATAATAAATAAATTGGGAAAATATGAAAACTACCAAATTTAATGAAATGTTTTTAAAAATAAATCAGAAAATAATACTACCAATCTTGCTCAGAATTGTGTTTCTGAACTTAATATTTCAAAAAGATTCTAACAGATTTAATATCGGTAAGAATAGCTACAAATTACAAATGTATATATAAAATAATAGAAATTTTAAAATCTAATTTCCAAGATAGTGGTCTTTTCAAATTTTACCAGAGAAGGCTGCCGTTCTCTATTGATCCCACCTTTTATACCTATGTTCGCGTAAGTACATGAACATAAAATATATAGTAAAATGTACCTATGAAATATTAATTGTGTACCTACGTATAATAAATTTATAATATTATTGATATACTTTATAGTGGTTGTTTTCGATTTTTCCTGAAGTTTTCTTATGTGTAAAAAAACAATTGAAAATGACCGAAAAATTTCATTAACCAGAAAATAATGATGCCAAAAATTTAAATATACACAAATATTTATTTTAGCCTGTTATTTCCTGTAATTAACTCTTTAGAAACAGGTCAGTATAAAATATACCTATTTCAGGAGATGCTGACCTTCATAAAAAAATTAAAGTTTGTAAAAATATCTAAATTTTATATGGGTAATTTTCGGTAAAGGTATTATTATATAATTAAGTTATTAAATTATTTCAGACAGACAAATCTAGAAAATTCAAATTCAACTTCTAATAAATTTATCGAAAATCACTCATAAAATTGAGATTATTTTACTGTTTAGATTTTTGTAGAGGTTTTATTAAATACCTACTAAACATGTTTAACCAAATATTAAAATATTAGAGAAAAATATTAAGAAAGAAAAAATTCAATTAAAAGTCAATGAAATTGACAATGAATATATTTTACCAATGAGAAATTAGTTTATAGATATATTAAAAATAAAATATAAATAACAAAATTGTATTACATTTTGTAAATTAATAAAATTTAAACAAACAGTATTATTTTTCAATATTGAAATATTTTATAAATATAATATATTTTATATTTTATAGTAAAGCGTAAATAAACACTAAACAGTAAATAAATTTGGATATTTTATGATTAGCAGTTTAAATAGTTAGTATTTACTTTTAAACGTTTCTGATATTGGAACTCGAACATATTATTAATTTATTATACATAGGTACACAATTGATATTTCATAGGTACATTTCACTATATATTTTATGTTCATGTACTTACGCGACCATAGGTATATAAGGTGGGATCAATAGAGAACGGCAGCCTTCTCTGGTAAAATTTGAAAGAACCATTATCTTGGAAAATAGTTTTTTAAATTTCTATTATTTTGTATACATTTGTAATTTATAGCTATTATTATTGATATTAAATCTGTTAGGACCTTTTTGAAATATTAAGTTCAAAAAAACAATTCTGAGCAAGATTGGTAGTATTATTTTCTGATTTATTCTTAAAAACATTTCATTAAATTTGGTAGTTTTCATATTTTCCCTATTTATTTATATTTTTTTTTTTGGGGGGGGGAGGGGGTTGACATTTCCAAAGCCATCGAATTTGTTTTTGGGATAACTGTGAAAGTAAACGTACACAAATGACCGGACTTCTGGAGCATTAATGCATATACGATTCACAAACGATTGATTCGATCAGAATGTGTGTATTCTATTTAGGAAGGGTGACTGCCTTTCTTCGTACCCCCAATTTAGTTTTTGGGACAACTCCGAAAGTAATTGTGCACAAACGATCGGACTTCATGCACATTCGTGCAAAAACGATGCACAAACGATTGCCCTTAGTTGGAATCCAAAATTTCAATTTGGGGGAGGCTATGAAAATGGTCTCCCTAATTTGTTTCTGAAATAACTCTGAAAGTAAACTTGCACAAACGACCGGATTTCGTGTGCACATTCGTACCATGTACAAACGATTGCCCTTGGTTAGCATCCAAATTTGCAATTCCGGGGGGTGGGGGGGGGAGGCTGTGAAAATGGACCCATATTATATTATGATATATTTTTACGCTATCGATTTCGTCGTGTTTTAGCGGATTGTCGAACCGTATTAACATGTAAAAAAAAAAAAAATTGAACCATCATCTCGATTCTTCACTTTTCTCGAGATACGTGTACTGCGGAATTATTATATCCCATATAAGTACACGCACGCAGACATAATACCGCAAGTATTACCCCGTATTACCCCGTACGTTATACCGAGGACGAAGGAAATTTCCCGGGAATTCATTTCATATTATTCTCGAGTGTTTTAAAACAAAACGTTCCGCCGAATCTACTACGCACAGGTACACACGTACCTATATATACTTACCGGCGGCGGAGAGTAATCTCAAGGTAAACCGACGATTTATATTCATTTAGGTGTTTCGCGTACCATTAGGTCGGCAGCTCGTGGTTTTGTTGGCGTACGTATAGGTACTACACATTGTTGTGTGTGGCAAACGCACAAAGGCCGTGCAAAATTCTGTTCTTCGATTTTCCGTATTCTACCCCGTGGCCGTAAAACGTGTACATATTTGGATATCGCATTTCAAGTAGCATATATATTTTATGTATATTGTGTTTGCACGGTGGTTTATATTCAGAGGTATATACCGTGTGTGTGTACTCCGAGTTATGTTAGGTGAAACTGATTGTTTAAATTTGTACTCGGGACTTATATACTTAAGTGTCCCCCCCCCCACTCACCGGCCAGGAGCCCCGTACACTACTTATATAATGTACTTATACGAATGGAATATTTAACGAGATTGTTTTATTTTTACTCACTCATATTTTCATTTCTTCATAAAAAATTTGTGAAATTCGCCGGCGAGTGAAATAAATTTCGAGTGGAAAATTTCGGGTATAAAGTATACATTTTTATAAAACGATGTTTTGACGTTCCGAACGTCGGAGAGACATGTATAATGTATGCGCGTATATCGTATGAATAAGGATCGAGATAAAAGGACGGCGAGAGAGAGAGAGAGTGAGAAATTTTGTTTATTTATAAGTGCGGTGTAAAAACCTTCCTACATATATGACGATAATGATGACGACGACGATGACGATGACGATGACAATGACGATGACGATGACGATGACGATGATGCAAATGGTGTACACAGTCATCAGAATGTAATATGATAGTATAGACGTCTTTGAATTGCGGGCGGCGGCAAACGTAAAACATTTGCGTGCACGTGTGCAAAGGCTCACCGTTTTATGAAATATTCATAACCCCTTTTGAAATGTACTTCTACCGAATCGTGTGTGAAATTATTAATGCGCAATCTCACGCCCGGTAATGTGCGCGGCGGACCGATGAATTATTCCTCATCTAATTTCCAGCAATGATGCACCATTAATGCATAAGTAGACGTGTCCGCCGCGTCACCGGATTCGGGCAAGCCACGGTGTGTGCACGCGGAACTACGGGAGCGTTTGGGTTCTGGGAATATACCCGTAAAATAAGTATACCGACGAATTTCATTCGAGTGTGCGCTCGCAGGAATCGTACCTGTTCGCGTTTTACATTCCGAGCGTAGCCAGGGAGCTATAGTGGTTTTACAATGATCTATATATATTTTATTTTTCTGTTAACAAATTTAATACCAGAAGGAGGAGTGCTCCGACATTTACATGCTTACCAGGTTTCCGGTAGCGAATCGCATCTAGTCGGTACTCTGGAGAGGTCATTGTTCGATTATCTCAAAAATGTTTTCATCGCGTAAGGAAAAACTATAGGAAAATGACGAAAAAATGGCAAAAATACAAACATTTTTGATTTTTTTGCAATTTTGGGATATTTAATGACATTTTAGTTTTCGAGGTTTCTATAAGTCCTAGAAGTGGTACATTTGTGTTTTACGCCCTGAACATATTTTTACATAGCGTTAAATATAAGTTACCCTAACTAATTTCAAAAAATCTCGAAAATCCGTAGTCACGATTTTTTTTTTTATAGTCATTTATATTTTCCCGACAAAATTATCAAGCTTACATGGTTTCCTGTAGCAAATTTCATCTAGTTGATACTTTAAAGATGTAATTTTTTGATTTTCTCCAAAGTTTTTTTATTGCGCAAAGAAAAACTACCAGAAAATGACGTAAAAACGGCAAAAATACGATTTCGTCAAATCTAGATTTTTCATTTCTTCATTTAATCTTTGATGTAATGTTAAACATAGGTAGGTACTGAGTATATAACTAATATTAAGAGTTATGAATACTACACCGAAGCTACGCTCAGAATCGTTTTATTGAATGCAATGATTTATCATTGCTTTCGAATGCAATACATTCACCAAGAGTATCCTGCCTAGTAGCGAAGTGCATCCATCCCTACTGACACGCAACGAGCGAAGTGCACCTTTATTTATTTTTTAATAGCGAATCGACGTTTGGTTTTACTCTGTGAAACGGACGATTTTCAGATACTGTTTTTGGTAAAGAAATAGGAACGCACTTTTATTCCTTATTAAAAAAAAACATTTAATTTCTCTCCCGAATCGATTAATAATATATATTGAGCTTGTAAAAAATGCATTAATTCATTCTTATTATAATAATTCAACGGACTATAATTCGGGACAAGTAGTGGGGAATACAATTAATGTACAGTTTTTATTGGTTCTTGATGACTACCAAATTATTATCGGATGGACTTGTTAATTATGGAAGGACCGGAGAACAGACTCCACCAGTGAGAAAAATCACGTTGGCTATCCCATTTGTTACCTGGGAGTCGTAACGGTGTCCTCGTTTGTCAAACCACTCGACTACAATCGACCCTCCAAGTTGTAGATGATAAATGCATTATTTAAAATGATACAATACCTACCTATTATAAATATTGTATACATAATTTAAACCTCTTGTGACATTTATTTCTCTATGCGGCAATGACCAAGAGACGTTACTCTAGTAAACTCCATTTTCCAAATTGCATAGAATTATATATGAGAAAGTTTGTAATAAAAAAAAATATAAAAACCCTCTACCAATCCTTTAAAAAAAAACAAAATTTTACCTTGTGGCCAATGCCGTAATGAAGAATATTTTAAAGAGGTGATTTGAAAGTTACCAATTTAGTTTATATACATATTATATAATATAATTTGATACCATAACTCAGTGGCATTACCGTATTGGGTCCTTTTTACCCTTCTATTAAAATAACCTATATTTTTAATTGTTACAGTTACAATGGGTATAATTCAAGAAGCTATACTAATCGTAAACTTAATAATAAATACATAATTTCTGATATATATATTAGTTGTTAATGCGATAATTACGAAAATAACAATAACAACAAAATAAATTATATACATTAATTTTCAGCAAAATATAATGTATTATATTTTTATTTATTAAAAGTAGGGGAAGTTTACCAAATGATAAATATTTAAAAAATTTTACCTAAAAATATAATGTATAGAAACATTAACAAAAAATTATAAATATAATTACTTAATATGATTTTAAAAAAAAGCAGAAAAATGTTTCCATATATTTTGCAATCCTAATAATTCTTACAAGAGAGTAATTTTAGTGGCATATACTGGTACCGAAAAGAGATATGGTTAACACGAAGAAAAATAATGAACTACAAAATTTATATGGTTAAGAAGATCCAAAAATAGTATAACTATTTCACCTGATAATAACTTGCCAATAAAACCAAAATTGATTTAAACTCTATTGTCAGATAGTGAAGATATTAGTCATGCGTTAAGGTTAAGTGATCAAATGTTGATATACATATACATTGTTTGAAAATTACAAGAATTTACGTTGTGTACGGTCTAAAAGATTCCATACATCATAGTATAGAATCATATTTTAAAACATAGCGCACTGGGGTACATTACAAATATCTTATAAATACATTTAGCTTATACTGAGCACTGACTCCTTTAAAAAAAGCGAAGAATTTTTAATGCTTTACAAGAAGCTCCTTATTCTATGTATAAATATAAATTTAATTTTGGACCGAAAACTATGGGTCAAAATGAATTGTATTTTCTGCACGTTTCAGTTGAGTTTCATCAACAACTTGATAACAAATATAATAGAAGAACAATATCTAAAGGATGACATATATCTACTTTAAAAAATATTGAGGCCTGTAGTTGAAGCCCAAAGGACAACTGCATTATAGAATATTCGTTATGATAAATAGACAAAAATAAACAAATGGCCATAATATCCACACTTTATTCTAATCACAAATATTTTTTTATAAGTACATACCAATGATTTTTAGTTATCGGAAAAACCAGCGTTTGAAAAGAACGACGTGCATTCACGTTAATGTTTACTTTATACTTAGTTTATCACGAAATAGCGTTTATACTTTCTAGTTTGTACTTATATCGACTAGAAGAAGCCTGTATCATAAAACTATGTACCACGATTATATTAAGATATGAATGTTATTTTCAGATAATTAATAATGATAATTTATGAAGTATTATCACCTTTTTACACTTCGAAATGAAATATATTTTGCATATTACAGACTATAGGGGAAGGTACCAAAACCGAGACCAAAACTAGAACCCAAAAAATTAATTCTTATTAAACCGAAACCGAAACCGTTAATACCGTAGGTAATGGTTATTTAAGTCTCGTCTTGCATTTTGAGCACAAAAATCTCATTAAAATATATATCTATACCTATTTTTTTATTTTTATAATATGCGATTTATGAAAAATACAAATGAAAATTGTCTAAACAGTTTTTTTCCCATTCTTTCAATTATTAAAAAAAAACATCAAATCCATAAACAGTTAATATGAAATTGTAAAAATATATATATATATATATATATAATAATATTTTATCATGTACCACATTGTATATCTACAATCAGACATCAGTTATAAATAATAAATGATTTTCGTAGAAAATGTGAAAATAA
This sequence comes from Pemphigus obesinymphae, assembly GCA_025469235.1. Lineage (NCBI taxonomy): Eukaryota > Metazoa > Arthropoda > Insecta > Hemiptera > Aphididae > Pemphigus > Pemphigus obesinymphae. The sequence continues at coordinate 3,177 of JAIPRL010007865.1, read as the reverse complement.
TAAAAAAAATAATACTACCTAGTCAGTATCATTATTTCCCAAAATGTACACGACTCACTCGTTCGTAACGTTCGTGAAATCGGTTTTGTATTTACGAGTATTTTAAATATTTTTGGTGAATTGAAAAAAAAAACAGTGGATAAATAATACAAATCCAATAATTACTGAGAGTACGATAAAAAAAAAAATTAAAATTATAAACATATTTATATTGAAGCTTTACCATTGTGGAGTATTATATAGCGCATGGACTATAATATATTATTTTGATTTTATTTATTTGTTTGGATTATAGAATTTTATGTTTTTTTATTAATTTTTTTTTTCATGCTATTTGTTTTAAAACATTGAATCTTCCATGAACAATAAAAATAATTATTATGTTCTGTATAAGACGGTAATTGCAATGTAAATAAACCAATATTTTGTTTTACCCTCACTTTCAAAAGTTTCATTTTTTCATTAATTATACTACGTTGCATACATTTTTACGAGTACATAATAAATCATTTTAACTATCATGAAATTTTGTATTAATCTGCAAACCTATAGGCGTATACTGAGGAGAGTGATTGGGAGCGGCTTCCCCTTTCAAAAATAATCATGCCCTCTATTTTGGAAAATAATTTTTTTTAAATCTATTATTTTGTATACGTTTGTGATTTATAGCAATAATCTCTGAAAACCTATTCGAAATATTTAATTCATAAAACAATTCTGAGCGAAGTTGATATTATTTTCTGATGTATATCTAATTATTTTAAATTACTTTTAGTTGTTTTTCTTTTTTCCAAATTTCTTTTGTGAATTACTGAAAATTGGTAAACAGTTTTTAATCTTATCACGTCAATATTATATTATAATAAATATTTGGTGCAAATTTTAAATCTCTGTTATTAATTTTTGTCGATTTTTATTAATAATGGTAAGTATGTATAGTTTCAAATTACGCTCAATGTCTTTTAAATTCCCTTCAAATTATTATAAACTACATATATATATATATATATAAAGAGTGAGAAAAAGAGAGAGATTATAGAGATAATAACGAACTAAGAGACATTTTTAAATTGTATAGTCAGAATTTGTTTAGGATAGTGAGGTTAGTAAAAAAGTTGCTTTTGCCCCCTACATAAAAAGTTTCAAGTTACGGTTATGTATGCAAATGTTTACTTCATAATTGACTCTGTACTTGAAAATATTGAATAATTATATTATATATATTATTTTTTAATATTTTTTCACTAGAAAAAACTGATATAATTGCACAATCCAAATTTATCGCGGCGCATAGAACCTTCGGAAAAACACTCAATATTATTTATTTAAACCTAATTTCTGTAGGTGCACATATGCGTTTCCAAAAAAATGCAATGATTTCAAATATTTTGTATACCAACATAATATATTTTAGCAAATCAATAAAGAGAACACATAATATAAAAAAATTTGCAACTCCTCTATAAACATAGCTTGGGTTGAGGAGTTTTGATTAAGTTTTGATATCTAATAATATTTACATTTAATTATAAATATATACGAGTAAAATTATTATTTTATTATTTAAATGAATAAGTCAATAAAATTGACATTTTTTTAAGTATAAAGTGAATTTACATTATATAATTTATTTTAAGTATTCTACATAACTTAATTACTACAGATTTAAAGCTGTTTATACAAAATTGTTTATAGAAGATAGGAACACTAATATTTATATTTTCTTTGAAGCGTGTACTATAGTAAGTTGTGAATGACATTATTAATATTATTTCTAAAATTATAAAAAGATTATAGTACATTTTTATAATATCAATTCTTAATTCTAAGTAAATTCAACGAGTAATAAACTAATTTATTATTTGTAATTCTAGGTATCTTAAAAATAAATTTAATTACATTTATTAAAGTAATTTAAAAAAAAATAAAATGAATATGATATACTTGTCACCAAAAAACAATTCCATAATTAATAACTAATTGAACTAAAGATAAACATATCATTCGTTTCTAATTAATAATTAATATATGATGTACATAATAAAAAATATAAAACAATTTTCTTACAATATTTGTTAAATTATCAACATGGTAATTCCATTTTAATTTATTGTCTAAGGTGAGGCCTAGATACTTAATATAATTTTAGTTTCTTAAGATGACACAATAATTAAAATTATTTTAACAATTAAATTAATACACTTGTATTTTAAAACCTTAGATGACTGACTTAGTAAAGAAAAAATATTTTGATTCAATTAGATTTAATTCTAATAAGTTATTATCAAACCAATCATTTATTTATTTTACAACATTATTAACGTTTATATATAAAACATTTATAGTCTTATCATTAATTAGAATTGCAATATCATCAGCATAACAAATTAATTCTGCATTAATAGATAGATTTAACAAACTATTTATATATATGATAAACAGAAGCGGTCTCTGAACAGTACCTTGAGGAACAACATGTATAATAACTAGTGGAGAACTTAATGAATTATTTATTTTTATTACCTGAGTTCTATTAATTAAATGAGATTTAAATAATTCATACATTTTGTCTCTTAACACAATTTATTGAAGTTTTTTCAATAATAATTAATGGTTTACACAGTCGAATGTTTTTTTTTATATCTAAAAATAATTTTAAAATTTTGAGCCAGGCTTAAAGTTATAATGGATGAGTTGGTTAAAAAAAATAATGTATCATCAGTAGTTTTAAAATGTATAAATCCAAATTGTTTTTTTGAAAAAAATGGTCTACTATTTATAATTTACATTATTCTATTTTTTTATACATTTTCAAATATTTAAGAAAGAGACAAAGTTAGTGCTATTGGACTTAAGTTTTAAAGATAAGCCTAAGGAACAGATATAAATTTTGCGACTTTTAATAAAATATAATTTGTTAATCTCGATTCAAAATGGGAGGAATGAACTTTAATTTTATTTATACAGTGAAACCTCTATATAGTGGAGAGCCATGGGAATTAAAAAATGTCCACTATTGAGAAAACCTCTACATAGTGGACATTTGCGAGAAATTACTAAATGTCCACTATAGGGAAACGCTATAGAGAATTGTATTATGCTAATGAGAATTATACATGAACATATACATTGGAATATTAATTTATCATTTATATGTATTAAATGTTATATATTAAA
>JAIPRL010007864.1:0-22030 GCA_025469235.1 Pemphigus obesinymphae | reverse complement strand
CATACATACATACATACATACATACATACATATATACATACATACATACATACATACATACATACATACATACATACATACATACATACATACATACATATATACATACATACACAAATATGGAATGTATTAGTTTTGGTTTGGTTTAATATAAATATAATATTGTGGAAACGTTTGATTTTACTTTTGAATCTTTAACAGATGATTAAAATACCATCTCCATTTGCGAAAAATACTAGAGAGTAATAATTGTTATTAATTCATAAATATTCTAAAAACTTAATATTTTATGTTTATTATTTTAATTTTACTAACTGTATATAATATTTGTTTTATTATGTAAGCATTGTATAGAATATTCTAATAAATAATATTGATACAAAAATTATATCAGTGAGTTCAAATGATACTGTATAGTTTTCAATATCATATTTTCTAATATAAATATAAAATAAAATATACTAAATGTACAACTAACTGTAGACCAAGCTATTGTAAATAAATATTAATTAAAATATACATATAATCACACTCAATCATAATTGTTCAATAATATTAAAAAAAAAAATTGATTATAAGAATAATAATAGTCATCAAATCTTAAATTTTCCAGAATATAATAGTATATAATATACTGTGTATAAATAATTATAATACTTCTTATATTTTATACAAATACATTGAATATGCATAATCACATATACTTGAAAACTTAGAAGTTCTCTGTAGCATAAATGACAGTAATACTTAGTTTGTCCAATAAATACACAAACTGGGGTTTTCCAGCAGTTAGTGAAGGAAATAAGCGCGCTTCCATTGCATGGTCTCTCTTTATATGTACTAATAGACACTCAGTAACCAATTGACAGCTGAGGCATTAATATTGATACGGCCATTTTTTTTTCCTGTTAATTTTATTTTATTTATTAATATTTTGATATCAACAATGGAAATTGACAAACAATCGGAACAATAACTGATCATCAAATTCTAAGTGAAACTCTTGAAAAACTCGCAGGAAATCAACAAAATGACAAATATTGTTTATGGAGACAAAGCATTAAAGAAGACATCTATTTTTAAGTGGATTAAACGTTTCGACGAGGGCCGTGAAGACTGCAAAAGTGATGCAAGGGTAGGACGCCCTTCAACCATAGTTGATGACAAAAACATCTATCGTGATTTTTGACCTACAAATGACGTATGGGTAATAGCTTATTTGTTCAATATAGACAAATCATCTGTCCACACGATTTTAACTGAAAAATTGGAATTGAAAAAGTTGTGTGCCAAAATTGTTCCAAAGTTGCTGATTCAAGAGCAAAATCTGAGGAGAGAGAGCTGCATTTACTGGAAAAATTCAGCTCGAATTTTACCAATCCCCCTACTTGCCAGATAGGTATAGACCCCTATGACTTTTTTTTATTCCTAAAATGCAAAATAGTCATGTGGGGTTGGCACTAGGATGACGTGGAAACATTAAATGCAAAACGGTGATGCTGCTGAAGAGCCTAACTTTACAGGACTTTAAAGGTTGTGTTGAACAATGAAGTTGGGACAAGTGCATTATAACAAATGGAGAGTATTTTTAATGAGATAAAATCAATTTATATTCATTTTTTTTAATAAAAAATGTATTGCAGTAGTTTGTGTATTTATTGTAGTTATGTATAATAATATAATACATGCTATTGTAAATAAATATTACTTATAATGTAAACAAGATCACACTCAATCGCATTTATTCATATACATTTTTTTTTTCTAAAGTGGTAATTATTGGATTTAAGAAATGAATATTTTTAATATCAATAATTATGTACATTACACTGAAGCTCTGCTCAGATTTGTTTTATAGAATGCAATAAAAGAAGATAAGAAAGTAATAGATCTAGAGGGTATATTATAGTGCCCAAATCCTAAAAATAGTGGTAAAATTTAAGGAAGGTATCACAGAATCCAATAATAAGATGATAGTCTGGGTTAAATTTGAGAAAGGTACCTCAGAATCAAATAGTAGAATGATAGTCTGGGCTTATGGAATAAACTATAAAGTTTGATGAATAAACAAAATTTGAATCTGAAAGGATAATGTGATATTTAAATTTTAAATTTGTAAGCAAAGATAAATAATTGAAAAAGACGATTATGAATGCAATTTGATATAATATTATTAAAAATATGTAACCATGATAATTTTATTAATTGTTTGTTATTTCCCTAGATTTATATAATTTTTCTGTTATTAAATGTACCTAGTTTTTTTTTTTTACGCTTATAAAAACTATTAGGAAAATCGAAGAATTACATCTCTAAAGTACCTACTAGAAAAAAACTCTCTACTCCAAAACTTCAGCTCGACTTCAACTACCCAAAAATATGTATACAGAATACAAATACATATATATATATATAATCCTATGTTGGAGGATTATATGTGTATCCTTGAATAAATGTATACATTTCTACATTAAATGTAATATTGGTTTGCATATATCACAGATGTATTTAACACACAATTATAATCATGATTAAAAATTATATATCACTATATATCTATGGCATATATAGACTGGTCTACAATAATAAATTCACATTTCATATTCTGTGATATTACTATGGGTCTTAATTTTAGATAAGTCTTGGCTGCATCTAGAAATTAATCTATTAATTAAATTACCGATGTACTTAAATATTTAATTACCTCTATGTCTGAATCTGTAGTTTATGTAAGATTACCAGATGAATTACCAGTTTATACTGAGCTGTAGCTGTAACTGTACCTGTTTTCTTCTTGTAAATATTTAAAAATAAACCTATATACAATATAAAATAAATAATATGAATCTGGATAAAATCTGTATTTCTTAAATGAAAACACTTTACCTGAATCTCAATGTAAGTATTGTCCTTAGTCATTGTTTGTAGAATTAGACATCGAGACGTCTTTGAAGAATTCTTAACAATGTTCAAATTTTGAAATATTTAATTTTCTACTTCTTATCTTGTATTAAATTTTGGTATTTAATTATATACCTGGAAAGCAATTAATAATAGTTAAATAATAGAATAATAAAAATAGTTAATTGATGAAAGTGGTCATCGTTTATTTGATGTGATTTGCAATTTGTGAATTTGGCAGTTGTAATGCATAGAAAAAAGATTAAAGGTCGTATACTCACGTCAGGCCAGATTCCTAGAGAGTTATTGGATGTGCTGTGATTAGTTTGTCAACAAGATTATTTATTAGGTATGTGTTATGACTGTGATGAGTCGATTACTCGGAGTTTTTTGTTAAAATGACTTAAATGTGTTGGAATAAAAATGTAGAGGTATCTTCTTTCGAAAGGATTTTGGTGTCGTTATAGACGGTATCGTGTAGAAATTTGAGAAGGGAGGAGTAGGCTGCTCTTTTAAGCACAGAATAGATATAAGTACCTACCTAACTATTTATTACCTATATGCGGAATTATTTAAGACAAATCCTACCTAACTTCGAATTAACCACGGACATAATATATGTATTTAGTCTGAGTTCTAAGGCATACGTATAGGTGTTTAAATACGTAAGCCTTATACTATTAAGTCTAAGTCTTAATGTATATTATCTTAACTCTTGAATTTTTAATTAACTGGAAGTACGAATTATACTTTTTAGTTTTCAATATAGGTAACTTTTTAAACAGATTACACAATACTCATAAATTGAATTCCTATTGATAAACAATCGAAATCGATATAGCTATTGTTTAATCGATTAAACTATTTACTATCAATAGTTTAGTAACTAAAATGTCCGGTTAGCGCTAGTGTATTGTTTATGGTCTGTGGTATTGTGATGATATTTTAATAATTTTTCGATGATTCGGAAACGGTATTCTATTTCATAAATGTACTTTCGTTATCATCCAAATCCATTCGCACCAAATGTCGTGAAATCCAACTGCGTCTTGACGCGTCGAACGTTAACAACAACAGAATGCCCAACATCAAAGTGTTCAGCGGCACGTCACATCCTGACTTAACGCAGCGGATCGTCGACCGGTTGGGTATCGACGCCGGCAAGGTGGTCACCAAGAAATTCAACAACGGTGAAACATGGTAACAGCCGAATAGACGCGCGCACACGACGCGAAGGTTCCTTATAAGTTAACAGTCCTTTAAGAACGAAACGTAATACAGACAATTCAAAAATAAATTGCACCGTTTGCTTTTGTATTTTCTAACCAAACTTACCCAATTGTGATTAAAAATTAATTCCCACTGTGCTGGCCCGCGTTCTGTCTGATCATGAAGATTGTTTATTGTGTCCGAGACATAAAAAAATTTTGGGTACCCATTTACTATTCCGGACAATTTCGTGTTGCTACAAATCCATTATCTGCATACTTATTTGCATTTTATACCTATACGAGTATATGCATTTTAAATTAGATATTTCTGATATATTTTACATTTACAAAATAGTAATAATATTATAAATTATCATTGCGTGATAATACCTAAATAAATTGATATAATATATTTGTAGAAAATCGAGGCATTCTATAGAATGTATAAGGTATATAGTAAGTATAAGGTAGCATAAATAGTATAAGGTAGTGTTCATTGCCAAGTATATGATATTTATTATTTTACATAAAAAAAAAAGTTCATAAACAGTTGTTAAATTTTTATAAATTGAATCCTTGCAGATAAATAAAATAATTTCCAAATATATAAAAATGTACTGTTTATTGGAAGAAAATACGTATTTGGCATATTTTGGTATTTAAAGCTTTCATCTTCAACACAAACACAAATTTTATTTATTACCTTATATACATCTGACACCACACACCCGATTTGTAAGGGGTTTTGTATAGGCAATTTTTATTAAACTTTAAGAAAAATTTAAATATATTTTAAAAGTAATTTTAAAATAGACCTGCATCAGAACCATTTTTAATTGTCATGTAATCACAATATTTGTTTAAAAAAAACATGCTTGCGCTTTTTTAATTTTTATTAACTTGAGAATATTGTAGAAATAAAAAATAAAATATAAAGAACAAAATTCCCTAGCGACTGATGGAGCCGATTTTCGATCAACGCTTTATAAGCTGTTAAAAAATTTTAAAAATTGATGTTTTAACAACTCATAAAACATGTAAAATGAATATCTCAAAAATCAGCTTCATCAGTGCTTAATAATGCTGTTAGCTATAATTTGCTTTTTATTTTATATTTTTAACATGCTTGTAAGTTGATAAAAATTAAAAATGCCAATGCAAGTTTTTTATTGAAATATTCTTGGTGTGGGGTCCTCTTAAATAACATTATCATTGCAAATTTTTATTATAATGTATATTTATAAGAATAAAATTATGATAAAAGTAAATTATAATTTATATACCTAATTTTCATTTATTATCATATGTACCATTTTCATAAAATTTTGACATACTTCCTAATTTATATATCTTAAAGCATTTTCACTGCTTTGTATTTGCACATTGAATAATTTTTATATATAATTTATTCAATGTTTGTCCAGCTTACATCTTATAATTTTTTGTTTATTTATAAGACTTAAAACATTAGGCCAAAACTTACTGGGCCTACAAATATTTCATAGTATTTTCTATGTTGTAATATGTTCATAATGTTTGTATTCTATTAAGTATTTTATAGTTATTATTCTAAATATTGCTTGCCCACCCTATGACAACTCCCTCATCTGTATAGCTTTAATTTTGGAAGACATAAAGTTTCTCATTTCTCTCTAATCTTCAGTCTAGTTACTACTTTTTGGTAACTTCCACAGAACTCAATCTCCCACATCCTCCTCACTTATACTCATCCATCTCTTATCATTCTCTATTACATCCCTTCACCCCTTTTTTGATCTTTCTCTTTCCCTCTTTCCTTCAACATAATATGTAATATATAATATAATATATATATGTGGGTGTGTGTGTGTGTAATATATTATATTCTTATATATTACTATTTATACAATAGTTGGATTATTTTATTTTAAAATAAATAGGTATTCATTACTAAAATAATTTATTTTTAATTTTAGTGTTGAAATTGGAGAATCTGTCAGAGGAGAAGATGTGTATATAATACAAAGTGGCAGTGGTGAAATTAATGACAACTTAATGGAACTTTTGATCATGATAAATGCTTGTAAAATAGCCTCAGCTTCACGTGTAACTGCTGTTATACCATGCTATCCTTATGCAAGACAAGATAAAAAGGATAAGGTACATTATTAGGTTTACTTGAACTTTTAAAAACAGAATCTTAAAAGTTATATTAATTTAAAGTAGAGAAAGTTGGAGTAAAACCCCTACTATTACCATTATTATATTTAATACATTTTGTATTTTTGAACAAACGTGTATATGTTTTTGATTAAACTATAACCATCCAAACCATTCTTTATCTGAAAATGATTCATATAATTATAAATGTAGTTTAAGGCACTTCATAATTATATATTAGATAGTTTTCTGTATTTTTAATTAATGTAAAATTTACAATCCATATTTATTTCAATATTTTATTTTAAGTGGTACAAAATATAAAATAAAATATGTTAAAATAATTAGATGAATAATGAAAATTAATATAAGAGAGTATTAACTTATTATTAAAAAACGTGATATCTGCATTTGTTATCTGTGTCTATTTAATGGGCAACATAGTACAACAATTAGGTTACACAAAACTATGAATGTCACATTTACATTAAAATTAGAGATAAAAACTTTTAAACTTAATTTTAAAAGAAGACCATTTTTAAGAAAATTACATGAATTTTGTAAAATGTTGTTTAACAAAAGAGTTACAGCTATTCAAAACAAAAAATTAAAGCTTATAACATAACTTCTTTGTTAAATAATATTTTACAAAAATGATTGTCATTTTCTAGAATATATTTTCCTTTACAATTTTTTATAGGTTTTTAGTTCTAATGTTAACATAAATATTACATTCATTGAATTATATAATTTCACTATACTGCCTTAGTTGGACAAATACAACAAATATGGGTATAACATTGCTTTGATAATGAAAATTATAAAACTTATGTATTAAAAAGTGAATACAATATTTTAATTTTTAAGTTGATTATTACTAACTTTTTTGATATTAAATTTTCATTTACATGTATATAGTACTAAATTCTATAGTAGAATAATACTGTATTTAAATTTTAGTGAATACATTAAATAATTTTTAAATTTATTTAAACTAAAATTGTCTACACTTCATAAAATCAATATTTTATATAGGTATTAGTTATAATAGTGTACGTATGTATTATTTTCACATATTTTTGAATTAATTAATTATGCTAGAAAAACTAAAGACTTTAGTCATCAAATACATATATGCTTTTATGTCTAAAAATATAATAATTTAATATTACAGTTATTGTTTTAAATATTTTTGTTTGGTATATTTTTATACAAATTCTGCAATCAGGTACTAAATGATAAAATGTTTAGGTATTGTTTTAAATAAACATTTCAATAATAATAAATATATATTTTTTAATAGATTTTCAATATTTATTTAGCTATTTGATAGTGTATTATAAAGTAATATATTTATACTCTGGCCCAGAAGAGAACGACCAGAAAAATTTGTCCGTAGCTATGCATCGGTTTACACCGCCTCATACCACACCTTAACCGATCGTTAACTGTCGGCATAGAACGCTGAGTGTCACTGCCGGCAGTGTACACAGAGTGGTAGTAATATATTTACATTTTTGTACATTGTGCCGTTAATTTACAATGTATATGCGCACGGTATACACACCGTCGATTTGCAGTGATGGGAGAAAACAAGCCTCGCTTAACTCGCGACCGTCACTATCGATGTGCTGATCTGATCGTTCTCTCGTGGGCCGGAGTACAGCATATAACTTATCTTAAATAACAAAAAACAATTTGAAAGTATTAGTATACATATTATTATAATATTAATATATGATATTTCTTGATAATTTTATTTAATTTTTAATTATTAGAATACATGACCTAATATACGTTGCAATTTTGATTTATATTGAAGGCAACAGAATAGCACCTCATTATTATCCCTAATTAAATAACAGTTTTAACACCGATTCATCAGTGTACTTTGGCAGAATAGAACGTTTTTTCTGGAGGTAAAATAGTTCTCCAATCGGATCTCCAGGAGGTAGCTACCCTGCATTAGGCACTAGATATGAATCACTGTAGGAAAAGAAAAAGCAGGATGATAGAGACATGGAACACAAGAACAATGCTCCAAGCCGGTAAATTAGAAAATATCAGAGTTGAAATGGAAAGAATAAAATTAGAAATATTAGATTTATGTGAATCAAGATAGCGAAATAGTAGACATTTTTGGTCAGATAACTACAAAATAATTCATTCTGAAGGGAAAAACAGACAATGTAGAGTTGGTGTAGCGCTTCACTTACTTTGGTAGTCATCCGATTTGAATACTTCAATGAATTATAAGGGGATGAGCTATAAGATATCAATGAAGATACGAATGAATGCTCTTATGGTGCTCCTATGTTAAGAAGTGAATTCAACGCCAGTCTTAGAGATTTAAAAAATTTAAAAAAGCCCCAGGAGTAAATCAAATACCCGGGGAACTACGACAAAATGCAAGTAAAAATGTAATAGACACAATATACTATCTTATAAAATATATATATGAAGTACCTAGGAGTTATACCGAAGAACTTTTGCAAAACCAATATTAAAATATATAATATTATTATAAAAATTGTATATCGAAGAATATTTAATAAAGCCAACCAATATCTTCAAAATATCAGTGTGGATTCAGAAAACAAAATGGAACTAAAGAAGCAATATTGGGAATTAGAATTCTGATAGAAAAACAAATATCACTTAATAAAACAACTTGTGTACCATTTATAGATATTGAAAAAGCTTTTAACATTGACTGGAAAATTATGTTCTCAATTATGAAAAAAATGGACTTAGATTTCAAAGACAGGAGTATTATATATAACTTCTACAAAAATCAAAATGTAAAAATTACAATAAATAAAGAGTCTACTAGTGCAAAAAAAAACGTAGAGGTGCAAGACAAGTACGCATCCTTATTTATATACTGCTATATAGAGAGAAATATAAAGGAGGTTAAAGATAAATTTAGAAGACTTAGGATTAGAATCAAAGTAGGTGTTATTTCAATGATCCGTAACGACATTGTACTAGTAACAGAAATGGAACACAACCTATAAGATATGTAAAGGATTATAAGTGAATATCAAATGTGTATAAACTCAAATAAAACAAAAATTTTAGTTTGTACTCGAATCAATACAAATATTTACTTAGAAAACCAACTAATAGCCAAAATTTTCAGTTTTAAATATTTGAGTAGTTCAATAACAGAAAACAGAAGAAGTACTCAAGAAATTAAACAAAGTATTGGGATAAGCAAGGACTGCTTGTTTTCATAAAAAATAATTAAAATTTTGGTCTCGAAAAAAAATTAACATAACTATCAAAAAGAATTTTTCAAAAACTTTTGTATGTAGTGTCATTTTATATGGATGCAAGACATGAATTAATTATCAATGAAACAGAAAAAAGATCCCTTGAAGCTTTTGAAATGTGGTGTTGGAGATGAATGGAAAAAATAAGCTGGATGGAAAGAGTAACAAATGTGATTGCATTGACCCAAATTGGAGAAACCAAATCCATAATGGATGTCATAAAACGATATCGATGGGACATGATGGAGCATGTTCTATGTCATGATGAAAAATTATATCACACTATAATAAAAGGAGCGATCAAAACCACCAGGAAGACCAAGAAATATATACATAACTTACTGAAAAAAAAACAGGGATAGATAGTTACATCGGATTAAAAAGGCTTATTGAAGATCGGGTAAAAATGTAAAATGAAGTTAAATGTTGTAAACCATTATAACCATTAGAAATTTAAGTACAAGGCATATTCGAAAAGTAAGGGCCGTTCCCTTATACTTCAAAATTGACAAGTTGTAACACGTTTAAACTTGTGCATATCTGTACATCCACTACTCGTACAGTTATTTCAGGTGTTATTTTGATTCAGTACTTATTTGCCTATCTGTGCGAACAGTAAACAATGTCCGTGATAATTATTGCTCCCGTCAGCTATGAAGTTTGCGCTGTAATAAGATTTTTGTGTGCAAAAGACTGTTATTTCAGCTACTGAAATTCATCGAGGGTTATGCCTTGTTAATGGACCTACTGTAACGAGTAAAGGAAAGGTTAGACAATAGTGTCGTAATTTCAAAACTGGACTAATAAATCATCATGACAAAGAGCGGAATGGTAGGCCCAGTATACAAGCCGATGAAATTGTTTCTCTGGTGGACCAAAAACTGCGATCTGATCGTCAGTTGACAATTAGTGCCCTGACTTTTCCTTGTGACTACTTCCTTTTCTTACATTTCAAAAACTGGCTCAGTGGACAACGCTTTAAAAACGACAAGGAAATTAAGAACGCCATTGAAAACTGGTTCAACTCGCAGGCAGTGAGCTTCTATGCATAGTGGTTAAGGAATCTGGTTCAGCGAAACGAAAAATGCTTAGAAGTGAATGGCGATTATGTGAAAAAGTGAAGTAGATTTGTAGTAAACTAAATGTGCTAATTAAACTTATTTCATATGATTATAATTTTTTTTTATGACGAAACGGCCCTTACTTTTCAAATATGCCTCGTCTAAATAAGTGAAATATTTTTAGTTCATTAGTAATACAGTGTTTATTAGAAGTCATATTTTTACAATTTTATTAAGAATCAAGTTATTTATATTAATATATGATTTGATACATATGCGAGTTTACTGTTTGACTATAGCATTATATTTTAATATATCACTTGCATATCTGTGAATGAATGATTGGCAATTGGTTTTGACAAATATAACAAAATTTAAATGTGTTGTTAATACTTTTTTACAATGATATATTTTATTAATTTTTATTTATATGTGAAATTATAGAGTAGAGCACCCATATCAGCTAAATTAGTCGCTAATATGCTATCAGTATCTGGGGCTGATCATATTATTACAATGGATCTCCATGCTTCTCAAATACAAGGATTCTTTGACATACCTGTTGATAATTTATTTGCTGAACCAGCGGTCATAAAATGGATTAAAGAAAATATTTCTGAATGGAGAAATAGTATTATAGTATCACCAGATGCTGGTGGTGCTAAAAGGTATGGAAATTGTTTAAATTAATATAAAAATAGTTTATATAGCTAACACATAGTTCTTTAGGGTAACTTCAATAGCAGATCGTTTAAATATTGAATTTGCTCTTATACATAAAGAAAGGAAAAAAGCCAATGAAGTGGCATCAATGGTATTAGTGGGAGATGTCAAAGAACGCATTGCTATCTTGGTTGATGATATGGCAGACACTTGTGGCACCATATGTTATGCTGCAGAAAAGTAAGAACTTTAAATGTGTTTTCTCGGAGGTACTAAAAGCACATAATACAAGATCTGGCTTGATAAATTTATAATCATAAGTATTTGTTACAAAATATGTTACTTATAAAAGCAAACATCTTATAGTAAACAGTATCAACATATAACAATCGTCAAGTTTTTTTTAGTACATTGCTTCCTTTTAGTACCTTCACAAGAACGTGCTGTTTGTATTTATTTGCAACTTTTATTAGATTCAGTGAATTGTGTCCTGATCCAGTTCCAAGCTTTAAGGAAGGAAAAGTTTCTTTTCTCATTCCTAATAAAGAGGACTTTTTTTTAACTAATTAACAATTTTGAACTTTTTTAAATATGCAGTGAAAATTTAAAACTATTTTGAAAATAAATCAGACATACTTCTAAATACCTACTACTTTATTGTATGTAAAATAACATTTATTTAAATTTTGAATGGACATAATATATACAAGTAATTTATTGAAGTACTTTGTTTACATAAATTTGTTTCATTTTTTTATTATAAGTTTTTAAACTTAGATTTATAAACAAAATATCTATTTACTATTTGACTATTTATATAACTGTATACACCTTTTTATTTTTGAAAGTACATATATACTAATATAGAAATTGATTTTAATGCATTTTCCTGAAAAATACTATCATTCAATATTATGACTTTTTTACCAAAATAAATACTGTGATTGGATTTTTTATCAACAAATGGCCCAGGTTCTGACAAGAATAATAAATTACGAACATTGTTAATATTATTGTATACAGATTTAATTGTATAGATCAATAATGGCTAAATTCCTAATGAAAATTTATGAAAATTTTTAATAAATTCTAAAAATATTTTTAAATTATAGTTATAAATAAACAAATAAAGGAACAATATGTTCCGTAAAATTGAATGTAATCATTGGAACGTGTTCTGTCTAAGCACTGGTTGTAAGATATTATCATAGCCCATTAAGAGAAATTATGAACTAATATATTAGATTTTTACAGTTGAATTTTGGAACATAACAAAATAATAATGAATCTCACTATATTTTTATATTTTTTACAAATTTAAATCCAAACATATAAATCTAGGTAATTATCACTGATTATTTCTGCATTTAAAAAAAAATTGTATAGGTAGACGCTTAAAAATATCGGTATTCATTTAAATCCAAACTAGAATCCAATTTTAGTAATTTTAAAATTTGGAACCAAAACTTCTAAAACATTAGTTTTCAACTCTAATTGAGTTTTCAATACAAATTGATAATATTATAATATTAATAATAAATGTATATATATTTATATACCTATTATTCATCCATATATTTCTAAATTATAATTGTATTAATGTATTAAAAAGATTCATTCTCAAACGTATATGAAAAATATTATGATATAAATAATTACATTGAATATAATATAATCAATGGTAGAAGAAATCTGGTAAAATTAAAATTACATTCTGCTATTTATAATAATTTACTGTAACTGTATTGAGGAGACTATAATTCAATATTCAACTGTTGGCCAGATTTAATTGCATAATATATTAGTCATTTAAAATTGTACATGTGTAATATACTTAATTTCTATTTTTACATTTATAATTAATGAAAACAAAGACTTTATGAAGATTATATTATTAAACTTCTATAATGGCGTTTTCTGTAATTAGTATTATGACACAATTCACTTGGCGCTAAATTTCAATGAAGACTCAATTCACTTAACACCCTTTTTTTGTTTTAACACATAACATAACATAAAATAACAGCTAATCAGTTGATCAATAATACATTTGTTGTTCAAGATCATATATAATATAACTCTACAAGTATTAATCATTTGATGTCAAATACTTAATATCGTTTTTGTTTTTTAGATTAACCAAAGCAGGAGCTACTAAAGTGTATGCAATTTTAACTCACGGTATATTTTCTGAGCAAGCTTTATCTCGTATTAATAATGCATGCTTTGAAGAAGTTGTAGTTACCAATACTATTCCTCAAGATGAACATATGCTAGAATGTCCTAAACTTCGTGTACGTACATTTTGAAATAACAATTAATATATTCTGAGAGTATATTTAATTTAATTATGATATGTTTTTGCCTTTGGGGTAGTAAAATTACTATGATCAGATAATACCGTATCCGCATTTGCTGTCTTTATCTATATACAAGGTAAAATAATAAAATGCAAAACAAAATATTCAATCAATTCGATCAATAAGGGGTGGGTGCACTTTGCTCATTGGGTAGGTACTGATGGTAGCTATATATCATTTTTCTATTACCAGTTTTGAAGAAGAAAACATTTTCAAGACAATCTCATAAATTTTTGGAAAAATATTTAACAAAAAGGTTACACCATTTTAAGTTTTTCTCTTTTAAAATAGATGAAAAACAAAGTTTTTTGTTAAATAATATATTCCAAAAAGGATACGAGATTGTCTAGAAAATGTTTTCTTCTTAAACTAATATGGTTATAGGTTTTTATTTAGAATTTGAACTTAGATACTATATTTTTTAATTTATGATGTATACTTTTGCTATATTGCCTCATACATAGACAGAGATAGTATTTGCGGATATTACGTTTTCTTGAACATTTTAATTAATTTATCTCTTTTATTGATAGAAATGTAAATATGGCAGAAGTGTTTATAAAATAATAGGGGCAAGACAAGTGGGTTATATTAAATTAGACATATGCTATTGACTGTTTTGTTTATTGAAAAGTTTTATTACCATTTATAATTATTATTTATTTCCAATTCTTGCTTTGATTTAATATATATAAAAACATACACTACATATATTGCATATATGCAAGAAGAACTGGGTGGCTAATAATAAGTATAGTAATATATATATATAATAATAAAATAGTATATACGTATTATTTTGTCAGTATATCACTAGAACAGAAATAATTAATTAATAGTTTAGGAGGATCATTTTTATTACAAATTTAAGTAAATTGAGCTCTAATATCAATCGCAATGATTTATTATTCTTTTTCAAACTATATATATTCCGAATACTTCCAAAAAAAGTATTTGAAATATGTTCCAAAAAGTATTTCAAATATTTTTAGAATACTTTTCTTATCTACTTGCATGTACTAAATTTCAATAATGAAAATATTAAGTAGTATTATATTATTATTTAATTAAATATAACAATCAACAATATGTGTTTGAGGGGTTTTAATTATTTTAGAATCTGAGTGATCAACTTACACTGAAGTCTTTCGAAAACATACTAAAAAAATGTCTTTTAAATATATAATTGAAATATTGAAAAATTAAAAAATAATTTAAAATACAGTATTAACCTCTTAGTGGTCGCGCCTTTGAGAATCTTGTTGGTGTTCACACTTGCGGTGTGCACACCACTATTTTATTCTTTATTTTTAGTACTGTTATATTTTATTTTGCATAAAATATGCTAGAAAATATTTATAAAAACATTTTCAAACAGTGAAATTAAACAAATAACTTTATTTTAACAACTGTATTATTAAGAACAAAAAATGATCAAAAACATAATATTTTTTACGTTATTTGCATATTTTCCATTTTACATAATTATAAAATATTATATTACATTATATTTTATATTGATAACATAAAAAAGGCATGAATTTTTTGTAGAATGTGTTACTTATATTATTGCGTCTCCACTTTATTGATAAAAAACAATTTCAGTAGCGCCGTGATGTTTACACAGCAATGGCATCCAATAATGTGCACTAATACTTTATGACTACTTATTGGTGACTCCACGTATACAGATAAAATTTATAACTATGCAATATGTTGATAAATACACTGTGTAGGAATAGGAGGGGGTCATACTAAACTAATTGATAACTAAAAGTAAAGAAAACAATTTTTCCCAAAGTGGTGTAAACACCTCTAGCACAACAGTTAGGAGGTTAAATACTTTCAAAAAAATATATATTTAAAAAATACTACCTATATCTATTCTTGCCTAATTTAAAATTTATCTGTAATATTAGTTTGTACAGATGTATGTGAGATGAGACAATTACTAAATATTCAATTTGTATTCTGTCTCTTTACAGTTAGCATTACACTACATTAATATATTAATTGACATATTGGTTTGATATTCAATTTTAGTTTTCATTAATATTTTATATATATTCATTTAATTTATCGATGGATAAATAACATAATAAAATGAATCCAACAACCAACTGTAGTCATCGTAAACTATTTATAGAGCAGAATATATAATTGCCTGTTTTAAATTTTAATGATTTATATGATTTATACTTTATAGTAATGGTTTATAAATGTTAAGCTATTGTGATAATTATTATTTATTTATTTTCTAACAATTTATTTAATTTAACAGAGATTTTGTCAATTTACCAATGTATAATTAGTGTAATAATTGTTCTATTATGTTATTTATTTTTTTTTTGTGTATATTTTAGTGTATAGATGTATCAATGATGTTTGCTGAAGCAGTACGCCGCACACACAATGGCGAATCAGTTTCATATTTATTCTCCAATGTGCCTTATTAAAATGAAAATGTGTACCTGAATGTAAAATCTTTGTCTTTAATATAATTATATATTAACTTATAAATATAATGTACCTACTACAATATTGTAAAATTAAAGTTTACAAAAATCAGTGTTAAAATGTTCATTATTAATAACATTATCTGTTAAAAATGTAATAATTACATTTGTATTTCTCATTTATAACAACTTAGAAATATTACAGAAAGATGAAACCAAAAATAAATTATTAAGAACAACATTATCTAGCTCCCCATATAGCTATTATGTAATATGTACATTTAAACACATTTTATAAGTTATTAAAAATCAATATTTTTGATTTTTTTTTTTTTTTAATAAATAAAACTAAATCAAAAAAAGACTGCATATGGCACTAGATAATGTTGGTATCTAAAATTAATTTTTTTTTCATATTTCTAAGATATTTGTAAATTGTTAAAAATTAGAAATACTAACATGAGTTTTTCATTGAAAATTGTTTACATTAACATCATGACATTGTGTACTTTTCATCTATACTGCGTTCCAAAGTAAAATATACCGGCCACCCGATCAGTTTTTGTTTGATGCATCTGCTTTAGTAACTGATCTACTCACCAGGTGTTTGTGTCGGAGTGCCAGACACCAGCGTTAAATTTTTGTACTTTTTTATGCACGTTGGAAGTTGTCAGCCTGTTCGTTCAACGTCGGCTATTGATTTTGTCGAATAGTGGGAGAAAATCGGTCTACAAGCTTCCAAAGCCTCAGTCGCGATGCGCAAACCGGTATATTCTACTTTCTAACAAAGCATATATTGTATTGGGCTCATCCCATATTGTCAATAAAAAAATAAAAATAATATAACATAGAAATTAGTGGATAATATATTTCATATTTTATTTTGGCAAATTGTATAATCAACCAAACATTATATTATTTTAATTCACATTGATGTGAGTTATTTTTATTGGTCGTTGGAAACTGTTTCAAGTTTCCTTTGATATACCAGAGGATGGACACTAATGAAATCTATAGGTTAATATATACTGTACCTATTATACGTTATAGATAAATGTAGAGTTACATTTATAGAGACACAGAGCTCAAAATACTAGTACTTTAGAGCACTTGTATAATTTTAAATTATGTACTCGTAATATAAATTATAAGTATATAATCTAATGTAACTGGCACAAAAATCTACTATAAGAAAAAAGTGGCCTGTTAAGCCTGGTGTCCATTAGGTTGGAAATGTCAAAGTGGTGCGGCGTGGATTTTATGAGAGAGGTTTGTCTACATGAGCGCGGAAATGTGCGGAAACACGAGTATCACATCTGTTTTTTTCACAATTTAAGATTATCTTAAATTTTGGTTTTTTTTTATTTCCTATCAGTTATTATTTATCCCTATCATATTAACTGTAGTTATATATTAAATTTATATATATATATATTATATCCATATATTATTAAGTAAGTATTAGTTAATATGTCATCTGATTCAGATGAAGAAATGTTCTTTCTTGCCATGGTAGTGGCAGGAAAAGATGAGGAAGTTAAAAAAAAAGAAAATGTGGGTGCATGAATTAAACAAAAAACTTCAAGATTTAGTAAACATAATCACCTGTTTCCAGATCTTTCGATAGATCCCATAATATTTTAGAATGTCTAAAGACAATTTTTATGAACTTCTGGTTATTATCAGACCCGATATTGAAAAATAAGATACTAACGTTTAGAATGACAAAGACTTGCAATATGGTTTGGGTAAATAAAAGACTATGTTTGTATATTATTCTAATATATTATAAAAGGTCTTTATTATAATTTGTATAATTGTTATAAAAGGGTGTTCATGATTATTAGAATACTTATAATGAAACTTTTATTATAGTAGGTACATAATATTATAAAAATATTGGTATGCATAATTAGTATTATAATTACATTTTTATTTGATGTTGAGAAAATATTTTTTTCTAATAAAATTATAATGAATAATGTTTGTTTTGATGTATTAGGTATTATTATTTTAGAAAACTAATAATTCTATATATACTGTTTTAATTTTTGATACAAATAGTATATTAAAAAAATATACTTAATTTGTGTTCAATTAATGTAAATGTAATCTAAATATATTATTACTTTGTAACTTTTTTTAAAAGTTTTATTTTTTAAAAGGAACTAAACAACACTAACCATTTACAACTTTTGAGTACAAATAGGCATACAAAATAAAATTAATTATGCATTTCTCAACATATGATTCACACCACAAATTATAAATAATATTTTTTTATTGAACTTTATATAGTTAGCTAAATTTTAGATCATTAATTAATAAAAAATGGATATTTTTGAAATTCCAAACCAAATCAATCAACATTGTTAATAAAAAATTTATTTAATTTTACAATTAATATATTTTTTGAATTATAGTTATAAATGCTCAAGTTTATTTGACAATTTTCATTGAGTATTAAAAAATTAAAAATTGTATTTAATTTTAATTACTAAAAAAAAAATTACAAATAATATAAATTAGAAATCATTATTAAGCTGGGAAAGGGTATAAAGCTGGACACGCACTAGATTCGACCGGCTCGGACCTAGCCAGATCAGAAAAGTTGTTCTGCCACCCACTTAATCGGAACGTATTGGCACTATTTACCTACCTTTCTGAATATCCTTTGTATAATGTATTTTTATTTTATCTTTATTTACTCTTTCATTACCTAATTTACTTTTCATTTACGTAACTCAACGGTCTTCGATAATATAATAAAAATTTAGAAATCTTATTATCTTATTATATTATAATGATAGCACTAGCTTGTCATGAAGAAAAAAATCGTCAAGATTTTAGTTTCATGATTTAAAAAACAGAATTTGGTAAATTGTCGAATCTTCCTAGGCATTTTCTTCCTGAATACTGTCATGGTAAAATTTATTAGGAGAGTCTTATAAATAATGATATTTACGTACTAATGCAATACATTTTTCCTCATTAACCCTTTGACTACTGCTGTTGCGTATGCACGATAGAGTAAAACACCACTGTGATCCTACTGTCGCGTATAAGCTTTCTGGTTGTTTGCCGATTAGGAAATTGTAATATCCAGTTAAATTATGCCGCCCTATTGTATTTTTGATGACAAATACGATAAAAAAATAAATCAATGAGCCAACTCAATTGTCAAAGAAGTTTTAAGTATATTATTTTATGAGTACAAATTAGCCAATGATTACCAATATCATAATAATTTATTACTGTTACTGTAACCACTGCTCTGATTGGTTTATTTGAATTGTCTGTGGTTTTGTTTATTTTGTTTGTTACAGTTTATCAATGTTGTTTTATTAATATTTGTTTTAAGTACCTATTTTATTATACCTACTCATATAATATGGATGTTTTACCTACTTTTTACTTATATTTCATATTATATAATGTATAAGGTATGGTATATTAACTTATTGGTGCCTAGTAATTATTATAAAATAATACTACTTGTTATTATTTGTGTGCATTATAAATTAGGAGGTTTCCTAAAAAATTATTAAAACACTTATGTTTTGATTAATCTGAATTCATGTTAATTACCAGTAAATAAATTTGAATTTATTGAAGTAATGTACCTACAGTAAACATTTTATGTACCTATAATATAATATAATATACAAATAAATACCGAAATGAGTAGATTTATATTAAAGTGTATAGTGTATACAATTATGTAGGTACTGGTTCACACGACAATAAAATAAAATTTTTAACAAAACCGCAACAAATTTATATAAATTTATTAGAGGAGCAGTTCTGAATGTACTTACATTCACAAAATATGAAACTGGTATAGGCGTTACAAGTTTCAAATATTTAAAAACACTTTTTTAGTGAAATTTAAATATTTATTAGGTAATTTTAAGTAAAAAATAGATTCTTTTTAGGTAATTAAAATAAATTAGTATTTTTAGTATTGTTATAACCTAAGACCGTGACTGTTACGGTCTTATCAATATTTATACACTATCAATTAGCCATTTAGCCACGTGACCTATTGTTTTTATTGAACGTATTTGTTTGTTTTTCTTTGTTTGGTACAATTTGTACTTGTTACCTACTAATTTTAAAATTTTGAGAATCCCTAAAATTTTAAAAGCTTAATAACTTCCGAAATAAAAATGTTAAAAAAAAATTAGTTTTGAACATTTATTTAGGCAGTGTATAGAATAAATATCAATGAAAAAAAAGTATTTTCATTGACATCAATTTATTTCAGTACCACACGAATCACAAGAAAAAATTTAATTCAGTAGTCAAAGGGTAACCATTATAAAAAAAATATATCAAGTAGGTATATAAGGAAATTAAATAAATAATATTCTATAAAATAAATTTAAATGGTGAATGGGATAGGTACTGACTTCCTTGAAAGGAACAATGAATGAATAATATTATTCATTTGTCAAATATCGAAATATGTATGAAAATTGCATCAACCCGCACTGGACCTTTAGACTTTCTTGCTATTTTGTGCATGCTGGTTCAAGCCGATCTGAATGAAAAACACTGTACCGAACTGACCTGATGTAGTGCACTGTTGTTCATAAGCCTATGTGTATTTCAAGTTTTATTTTTGTGCCATTCGAAACAGTTCCAATCTAGTGCGCCGCGCACCACCTTTAGAGTGCCTGGAATGTACTGAGTGAGTCACAGGATTAATATATTATTTACAAATTTATAAGCTTTTATTAATATTTATTTATTTTTTATTATTAAAGCGTTTAATAGTTGATTCATTTGGTAAAGAAATTTTAGACTGTAAAAAACAATAAGCTCTTGGACTTAAATTATAAAGAGATGATGCAAATTCTTTCATCTGTTTTGTGTATCTACAACCATTTTTTTTCCTATTTTTAGACATTAAATGGAACTGTACAATCATAACTAAGTTTTCAGGTAAAAATTGACGACAATAGTTTAATAATGATTCCGCAGAATTATTCGAAATTAAAGAATAATTTAAACATGCAGAAGATTTCTCTAATTCCTTAATACGTTTGTTTGCCAGTTCGAGTTCTTTTTGTAATTCCAATTGTCTTGGAGTGTTGTTGGTAATGTGTGATGGAGCAAGAGACCACGAATCTAAATGCACAGTTTTCAATAATGAATTTGAAGTCCCAGACTCAACCACTGATGAATCTGAAGACTCAGTTGTAAATCCCAATGCATCTGATGATTGATCTAAAATAAAATTGATTTGAATATTAGTGTTGAAATATTAATTTCAATATATTTAATTTAATTTATTAAATCAGATTTAGACTTATCGAAAAATAGTATTGATATATTGTTTATTAAAATAATATATTTAAATTGCCTAATTTAAATTGTAATATTACTTGCATGGTTAGTTTTGTGCAGGGCTCGTAAGTTGATGCATTTATGCTAAATACTACATCTAATAACTACACCATGGTAAGTGAGATAGAAATGTGATTCAAAAGTGTAGGAATTAAAATATGAAATTTTATTTTGCATATAAATGCATATTTAAAGTTATTTTTCTATAAATGCGTATTTGAGCTTTTATGGTTTTATAGTGTATAATATTCTGTATTTTATTAGGGAAACAAACTTTTTAAAATTAAAATATATTATGCTATTTTATGAAAATGAAAACAAGTAATTTTATTTGTTATTATCATATATTATATGTTCGTATTTTCAAGATCGATATATAAATAGATTCCATGTTATAACTACTAAAGTTATTATTAACTCAACTTCAGTCAATAATAAAATTATGTAAACCGGTATGCGTATTTCGCCAATGTAGGTACATTCAGAACCACTGCTCTGATTGGTTTATTTGAATTGTCTGTGGTTTTGTTTATTTTGTTTGTTACAGTTTATCAATGTTGTTTTATTAATATTTGTTTTAAGTACCTATTTTATTATACCTACTCATATAAT
>JAIPRL010007863.1:0-22033 GCA_025469235.1 Pemphigus obesinymphae | reverse complement strand
TTTTTTTATTTTTTAATGTGTATGTGCCTCTTCTTTTTACGGTCGCTTTCATTCGTTTCATCTTTGTGCCATTTCTGCCTACACATGTTTTCAAGTTTCATCTCTGCAGATTAACTGGGCTAGAACGATCGAATTTGTGGATCTTTACTGTGACTTGTGTACATCAGGTACGTTCTTATCACTTTGTACCATCAAGTTTTGTTAACATCACTTTATCAATATTCCAGTCAGATGTTTCTCGGTGACTTTAACGCTGGGCTTCTTCATTTTCCATTACCCACCTGTGTTTTACCGGCAAACATACTGTACTACATTACTATGCTTTGTATTGCGTTCTCTCGTTCTTAAGGAGTTATCTTTAAGCGTTTGATATATATATATATATATTATATATATTTCTTTCTCAATACTTTGGCAACCAATTATGCCTTTAACACCCACTACCGTGGCTTCAAATACTCGTTCACAGGATAACAAACCCCCTTCTACTGCTGACATTATAAAGGCAATCGAATCGCTCTCTTCTTCTCAATCGTCGCAGTTTAGTGAACTTAAAAATTGTCTTTCGGGCCTTACCTCCCAAGTAGCAGATCTGGTTACTGAAAATGCTTCTTTTTGGGCAGAAATCTCAGTTTTCTGTTCAAGAATTGATCTTCTGAACGAAGTAAAGTTGAATTTAATGCAATCGTATATGGTGTGCCTGAGTCTGCTGCCAAAACTGCTGTCCTAAGATTTAATGATGATCTTCTTACCCTTGGCAATCATCTTAATAAAATTTCTATACCCGTACCCACCTATCCTAAGTTAATACGCCTAGGCAATAACAATGCAAAGAAACCGAGACCTTTGAAGGTAATCTGCCAATCCAAAGCCGATGCTTCTCATCTTATTTTCAACTTCAATTCTCATATACGGAATAGAATATTACCTGAACCTGGTTTTCGTATTGTTCGCGACAAAACCACGCTTAACGAGAACTTTTGTTTAAAGCTTATTCTGAACTACAACGTAAAATGGATGGGGGCTCTTCAGATCTTTCCATCTCATACATTAATGATGTACCCTCAGTGATCAAATCCGGTCCAAAAAATATGAACCCCAGAAGAGAAAGCAATCACCACCCGAATTCCATGCAGCTTTTGCATTAGTTCCTGACTTAAACTCTGGTTTGCATGACTATTGTAAAAATAATATTAGTCGTACCTCATGCTGTTATTCTCATTTTACTTTTAACTCATCTTTATCTAATTTTAATAATATTAAAACTAACATTTCATCTATACCCTAAGTCTAATAATTGTAATGTTATGTCTAATACTGATCACTGTTTTAATATTTACTACCAGAATGTACGTGGCCTTCGTAGTAAATTGTATAATCTCCGAACAAACTTTATTTTGTTGTCATATGATGCTTATATTACAGAGCCTAGGCTTTCGCATGACATCTCTAACTCTGAATTGGGTTTTGACGGATACTTAATCTTTAGGTGTGATAGAAATGCACGCACAAGCAACTGTCTTCGTGGAGGAGGTTCATTAATTGCTGTCAAGAAAGAGCTTAGACCAACTTTAATTACGACCTCATATGACATTTGTGAGCAAGTTTTTGTTCACCTCACTCTACCCAGAGGCCTCTCTGTGTTTTTAGCAGGAGTATATTTACCTCCTGGTGTAAACTTTTCTATGTATGAGAGTCATGTTGAGGCTCTGGACCGGGTCTGGAGATCTTATAACTATGATCTTGGTTTCGTTTGTGGTGACTTCAACATGCCTAATGTTAATTGGTCCATTAGTGATTCGGTTCTTGTTAATACTGGTAGTATAATTGATAAGGTCCGTGTTGTTGGGGATCAGTTTAGTCTCCTTCACTTCATCCAAAAGAACCAAATTCTCAATAACACTGGGTCTCTTCTTGACTTAATTTTCACTAACAACGAATCTACCCCATTCTTGCTATGAAAAAACAATCGCATAAACACTATAAAACGTTAGGTGGTCATAATCGTTACTCAATCTTCTCTAGACTGCGCGCCCAATGTAAATTTGAATCGAAACGTCTCTATAGTAATTATTTGCGTAACATGCAAGAGCGTTTATGCGTAGATCCTAAATCATTATGGGAATTTGTTCGAAGTAAACGTGGTATCTCTACAATACCAGACGAGGTTCATATTGGGGAGTCTAAGGCCTCTATAGTGATCAAGTTGCCACTTTGTTTGCCTCTCACTTCTCATCTGTATATAGTGACCCACGGTTTGTTTTCAATGATTATCCGATGAGTTTACAAACCACCAAGTCAAAAAATTAAGAAAATTCATTTTTAAAAGTAAATTTGATGAGATGAAATTATTATTTATATAATTACTAATTAGTTATTATATTGTTCAAGCTCTGGTAATTAGTTACAATAAGTTAATTTTTTATTAATAGGTAGGTACATTTGATTTTTCAAAATTATTTTATTAGAAATATATAAATGTATAAATATATAAATGTCCAACATTCAACATTGTACCTACAGAATGCATTATATTATATTATATTTTGTTTTCCGAGCTTCGTGATTAATTTATAGTGCTCGGTTTTAATAAACAAACATTAAACACCTTTTTACCTTTATTATATATTATTATTTATATATTTATATATATATTTTAATGTTTTTCATTTTAAAGCTATACCTAATATAATCTCGTATTAATTTTATTTTCCTTTATATTGCATTTAAACTAATATTATCTACCCATAATTTACCGTTTTAACTTTTAAGCAGTAACTCACTATATATTATTAATATTATATTATATTATAAAATAATTTTCTGTTTTGAAGAAAAGACGAAATTAATAATAATAAATAGCCATCAAGGGGGTCCAATTACCTGAGCGCCCAGTCGGCAATCGCCGTTTCGCCGATGTAGCAAGGCTGCCGCTGGCTAAAGTAAAAGATGACATGGAACAATTAGGTATAACAAATTGGGATGAGTACACCTAAGATAGAGAATCGTGGAGGGATTTTGTAGCAGCCACAAAGGCTTTTGAAGAGCCGTAAAGCGAACAAAGAAGAAAAATAAAACGAATAATATTTATCTCCCTGGTAACCAACTCAATGATCGTAACTATGCGTACTATATAGTAACTACAGACAAACGAACGGACGGACACAACGGGCATATAAGATAATTAAACTTATGTTTAGAAACCTAAAATAAATATCAAAATTTAAGATAATTAATTAACGTTATATTACATTTTTTCAAATCTCAAAATCTCATTTTACCAACTATTTGAACTTAAATAACTTGAAATTTCTAATTTTGTCAAAAAATTTAAAATGGTTAAAATTGTGATATCGAATTTTCAAGATTTTTTTTAATATAATTAGAGTAACATACATTCAATTTTGTATACATTTTTCAGGTTTCAAAATCTATAATATCTAAAATTACCTCTTTTTGGACTTAAAAACAGTGAAGTCCAAAATTCTATAAATAGCCCAAAATTTTATCATCGCTAATGTATTATTACATATTTAGTGTACCTATAAATTTCAAGATTTTAAAATCATTATTTTCGAAATGACGAAGAAATAACAAATCTCAAATTTGACAATATCGTGTTTTTACGTCAATTTGGTAATTTTTCTTCATCCATTGAAAAACTATTGGGAAAATCGAAAAATAACCTCTCTAAAGTACCAACTAGATGCAATTTGCTATTGGAAAATGGGTAAGCATGTATGGGTCAGAATAATATTATTCTGGTCGAAGATTTCTTTACAAACAAAGACAAAAACTAAACATTGTTGTAAAACCACTAGCTGCCTCTCAAAATTCAGAATCTAAAATGGGTTTATATTTGTAGATTTTTGAACAGATTTTCTATACTCTCTGTGGTCATTAAATGTTAATTTTGATGACACACATGAGTGTATGTATGTATATTATCAGATAAACAAAATATTATAAATATATATATATATATTACATAATCTATATAAGTAAAAATTAATAGTTAATATATGTACCTATATACAACTAAATATTTTATAGAATTACTAACAAGCATTTTAAAACCTATTAGTTTACTCCGCTTTTACTTAACTATGTTCTTATCCGGGACTTTTTTCCGTGGGGCTTTTTTTCTTTCTATCTCATTAATTTCGGATATATTAATAATAATTATAATAATATATATAACCTATCCGTTTTATTCATGTCTCCAAATGAAACATTATGAACGAACACCAAAATGTATATGTTGTACTTCTAGGCTACGATATTATCATTATCTATAGTTTTATTAGTCATTGACAATAAAATCTGGCCTTAGCTATGAGTTAATTGAAACTAAAATTGAGGCGTAAACTCCAAATGACACATACCTACACACAAGGCCGTATATGAGAGAGGGTTCACGGGGTTCGGACCCCCCCCCCCCCGAGATTTCTTCAATATTTGATAAATGTTTTATGTAAACTAGTGGCTTTAAGCATCAATATCAATATTTTTACTCATAACCGATTGGTTAATGAACCATAACACTTTAAAAAAACATACTTACCTATACGTATAGATATATATACGAATGTGGGTATATTATCAATACATTTATCGAGTAGGTATATCGTATATTATTAACCCTTTCACTACCAAATTAAGTTTACACATAAAAAAAATTGTTTGTTTCTCTGACCATTATTAATAATACTCTTTTTTGATGACGAATACCAAGTTTTGGGTGGATTGAATCATTTGGTGAAAAGTTATAAGGTTGTATTTTGCAAGGTACACTGGTAGTCAGTGAAATAATAATTCGTTTTATCAATTATAAACTATAATACGTTTTTATATAATCATATTAAAATTAGAAAATTGTATATAATGATATTAAAATTAAGAAATTTCATATAATGTAAATTAAAATTAGGAAATTGTATATAATGAAATTATAATTAGCAAATTATACATAATATAACAAACAATTATTTTTTTGTATGAAATGCTGCAAAACAGTTTTTGGAATTTACAACGAAATAATAAGATGAATATTGCATTTTTGACACTACTATCATTACTTGTCATTACTATCTAAAATATCTGATTCCAAATTGTATCCATCCAGCATCTTAAAAATGTAATTTGGTATTAGATTAGAAATATTCATAATAAAAAAATACCATGTAATTTTATATTATACGTTTCTGATCTACACACTTTTTACTCACAACACATATCGAACAACTAAAATTATATCAATAATAAATATAAATATCCAACGACAAAGTATAAATATGTAACCTACCTAATAAATATCAGTACTGATAATAATTTAAATTATTTTTGAAAGAGAATGAAAATTATAAATGGAAACGTTTGAACGGTATTTCTAAATATCAATTATATTATCGTATTACATCGGACATTTAATTGAACAGTTTGAACCACGGACTTAGATAGTATGGACTGGAATCGAAAGATTTATTAGTGGAACCAAAATGATGCTAAAGGATGGGCGTGAGGGAGCAGTTATGAAATCTAGCATCACTATCGCCATCTATGACTAAAAGTTATATAAAGTTAATATCTGCCTATCTTTATATATGATAAATGAAAATTGATGTACGAATAATTTTCATTTTAAAGTACATACCTATACACAATTAATAATTTAATTATATATAATAATATAGGAAATTTTTTAAATTAAATACATACATATTATATACAATTTAAATACATATTTATTATATTCTGTCTTTGTTAAGTATTAACAAGTTTTCAACTTTTTTTTATTTTTAGCGTTATTTTTATTTTGACTTTTGTTCAATATGAATGTATACTGACGCATTCTCATACTAATATAATGAGATATGAATACATTAGTATATCACTTTTATGATTTGTACACGGAAATTGTATTGGTCCATATTCATCAAAGAAATTGTTTAAAGTCAGTTCAAATACATTATTATGGTCACAAAACTTGGAAAATTAATTTTCAACAGCTGATAATATATTATGGACAAATTAATTTCGATGAATCAAACCTCGTGATTTTAGATTCGCTAGTGCAGTTTCTGGTTTTTCAATATATGAAATTTCGCCTGAAAAAGCAATTTAACTTTATACTTATCAATACAGTATTTTTATTGAACATTACGCCATCTCTCCGATTCGAACAGTAATATGCCGAAAGACGCATAGTCGAAGTTATATATATATATATACCATATATATATATTATACGTCATGTAAATACTATATTTATACCTACCTAACTATAGTGACGTATTTACGGGAAGGGGGTCCTCCAGTAGGACTGGACCCCTCCCCCAGAACCAAAAAATATTGAATTTAAAAACTGAAATATCCATAATTATTTTTTGTGGGTAGAATTTTTAAACAATAATAATTGGAAATAGAGTATGATGACTGAAAAAAATAATAATTATAGCGCCTTAAAAACGAATATAATGACTAAATTTTGGATTCTGAACGTTGCAAAAGTATTTTTCGTTTTACGATGATGTTTGTTTTATATTTTTCTGTAAGCAATTTATCGACCAGAAGACTTAACTTCATAATGGCCCCTAAAATTGCGTGTAGTACGAAAAGCTTAATGTGTAGTAGGTACAAAATTAGCAACTGTGTTAATCAAATTCTACATTTCTACATATTATAAATTATAATGTTAATGATGAAAGAAATAAAAAAAGTCATTCGAAGGAAAAATGTATTAATGTGTAGTACGAAAATCAGAATGTTTTAGTGACTGCTTCATAATCTAATTTTTCATGAGTACCCATTTTTTGGCACAACATTAGAAGATACTTTGAAGAAGTAATATGTCGATTTTTTTAAAATATATTAGAAAAAACTATCGAAAATGATGAAAAATACAGGTTAAAATAATGGTTATTTCCTCATAAATCTGAAAATATTGGTTTTAAACACTTGAAAATTTTATAGTATGTATTTTACTCAAGGTTAAAAAAAAAAAAAGATTTTCATAATGATTAAAATATAATATATATATATTTGTATTAAAAATGTTTTAAATAAATATTCGAGTTTCCAATTCATTTATTTACCATTTCAAATAATTTTATAAATGTGCATGGAGTTTTTGGTAATCAAAATTTGATAAACTACATTATTATTACTAGGCAGTGGTTCTTAGGTAATTTTATCATTTATTACCATACTATAAGAAATAATAAACTAAATTTTCAATCAAAACTTAAAGGCATACCAAATTAATATTTTAATATTATATTTTACAAATCTCATGGACTCATGACCTGTAGTGATCCTGTAGTCTGTTTTTATGTAGTATTTCTATCAAAAGCTATTAACTTTTTCGTCAGGTAAACTTATGTCTAAATATTAAAAAATATATTCTTAGATTTCAAACACATCATATCTTAAAATAATCTAAAAGTAAAAACCATCATTTAGGTACTGTACAGGTTTTTTTATATTACTGTTAAAAATTTAGAAAAAAGTATATAACTAGAAAAATATGATGTAATGTTAAAAAAGTTATTTTCTTACTCATTTTTATTTATGCTTAATAATTATATTTTTTAATGTGATGCAAAATATTTTATAAAAATATTCTAAAAATATCAAAATTAAGTACATTTAATGCTAAAAATTTCGAAAAGTTTAAAATTCAAATGAAATATTTTGAATAAGTATTTATAATAATAGTACACAGATTAAGGAACCCCCTCCCCCATTCCCAACAGTCCTTTGTCCCTAAACATAGTAAAATATATATAATGGTTACATAAAACATTGGTTTTAAATATTTTTTAGAACCCCCCCCCCCCAGAAAAAGTTGAAAATACGCCACTGCCTATATGGTAGTATAGGTATTTCACTTTATGACACGTGTCATCATTTAATTTAATTGCTGAGAAAATAATCACATTTTCAATAACCCTAAAGGTCATAACTTATTTCAATTATCATAGTGAAAGTGTATTTTAATATTATATAGGTACCTATTATGTTTAAGTACCAGCTATTCTGTACACAGTATTCTTTTGTACTGTAGAGTAAGGTTAAAACTTTTCTTAATTCTTAATCTTCAAAATAATATATATATATATATATATATATATATATATATATTTCGGAATTTGTTTAAACATCAAGTAATGTTATTTCTTATTATAACAACAATTTATTAATTATTATAAATTGTAGACAACTTTTATGTTGAAATAAAGTATATTAATGGTAATTAAATTCTTTTTTTAATTTAGTATTTTTCACAAAATGTGAAAAATTATAGAAAATCGTAGGTATTTAATTATATAGTAGCTTTTAAATATATAAATAAAGTCTACTTGTATATTTTAAAATCATATTGAATTGAAATAACTTAATACCTATTATATTGAGTTTAGAATAATACATATTTTAGTTGATACTCATATTTTATTATGAATGAAATATTTGTGTTCAAATGTACCTACACCCATATACATCTAACAACTATAATGTATATTATATTATAAAAATGTTATATTTCCTAATATATTCTTGTAAATAAAATAAAACACACATACGAGTTAGTTTGATTACAAACCGTATATTCAAAAATCAGAATATTTAACCGGAGGCGCTTCTCGGGAGACTACGTATGTGGACTTTCATTTTTATTTTTATATTAATCATTAAATAAATATTTAAGGAATATATTAACTGATGTCTGGTATATGTATACGTACCTGATACTTGATGTCTTGTTGTACAAAAATAGTTTTGACATTTAATATTAAGGTACCTATTATTAACGTTATTATTAGGTATAATAATATTAATTATTTAATTTTGATTATAATTTGTGTAGCCCCCATATTTTATGTTCGCGTAAAACTAGTTTTTATTCTCTTATTTTGACTGTGTGACATCCTCTTATACCTGAATAATAATAATTACCATTATTTTTTATTTTATTAACAAATAATGGGTTTTTTTATACGTTATATTGAATATAGGTACATAAACAACTATTTTAATAACTTAAAAATACACCTGAAGATTATATTATAATATTCGTGTTACATAAGCGCAAATTGGTTCAGATTGATGGGGGGACGTTAGTCTCAAACATGTGCACACATCGCAATTTGAGTATTGTTACAAATGTATTGATATGTTTCTTTAGCCCCCTGTGATATGCACTTATTGGTCACAAATTTATAATGTTCATGGTTGAAATTTGAAATTTTTTTCCGAATAATAATAGGTATTGGGTCCACCATTAATAACAAATGATTTTCAATACTATAATTTACACAATTTTAACTGAAATGTGTTCAAACAAAATAATATTAAATATTATTAAGAAAACATAATATATAAGATTATATTTTACTAGTGCATTATTACATAATTATTAGTTATTTCTTTTAAAATGATATCGATTATAATTTCTAAATTGTCATGTGGAAAGCAATAGCCTAATCTAAATTATAATCTGAATTATGTTTTTTCTGATAACTCGTAAATACAACTTTGATTTTGTGTGTGTAAAAAATTATCTTACGATTTGGTACAGCTACCTATCCACGACCATAATAACACCGTCGAAAAAGTCGTTGAGTAATAAATAACAACGATATTGTTATTACACAGCCGTTTTGAGAACGATTTTTTTAACGCGAATTTTTATACACGAATTTCTACGTTCCAATGATTCGTCGTGATTATTAGATAGCAATATAGCATATTATGTGTTATGAGGAACGTAATGCCGCAAACCGTGTTTCTCCCATGACCAAAATGATTTTAAGTTATTACATTTAAAAAAAAAACCATCAGTGGCGTAACTTTTTTAATTGCCTCAGGGATGCCCAATGGTGCCCAAACCTACATAAACTTATACATAAAATATCATGTTAGTCATAATGCACATTTTTCATATTATACCGTGGAACATGATAATATAATACATTATGCTGTGTTGATTATTTCCGGGTGGCAATTTGGAGGGTAATGATTCCCTAAAGAAAAATGTATACACAGTAGGAAAATAAACGTTAACTACATATAGGTATAATTATAGACAATATAATATGTAATTTTAAACAACGATTTAAGTACAACAATTTTACAGGAAAAATAAACATCACAGAATAGTTCAATTTGAATATACTATATATATATAACGACGAAAAATAAGTAATGTTAATATGTTATACGCACGTCTGCACGACATCAAAAACATCGAATCCGTTTTAAATAGATAATTTCTACACGTATATTGTATATAGTTAAAATTATTTATTGCTTATAGTCTTATATTTTACTTAAACTATATAATATAATAGTACCTATATACTTATAATAATCTATTTATAGATAATTTTTAGATGTTGAGCGGAGCGAAGGATTTAGTGGTTTGATGTTTATTAATTTTTTTTTTTTCGTGAATAATTATTTCGATTTTAAGGCATTATCCAATTTTAACATTTATATTAATTTTTTGGTAGAAAATTTTATCGTGTTGGTACTTTATAGGAAGGTCGTTTTTCGATAAAAAAAAAAAAAAGTCCAAAAAAAATCGAAACCATTTTCAAACGCAAAAACTTTGATAGGGTTAATATATATATATATATATATAGAATCTATACTCTATATAGGTGTAATCGGGTCCTATAGATTAAAATATAATAAAATATATTTCTACATAAAATTATTTATTTCCTTTTCTGGTTTTCGAGCCTTTATTACTTACACCCTTCTTTTATTCCAATAGTCTTGTTACGTCCTTTGGCGTGATACGATAATATTTATATGAGTCGAATTTAAGCAAATATATTGCAATATTTTGATTAATCAATGATCAATTAATTATCAATTACAGTATACAATATAGTCTATATCAGCATGATCGATGTATACCTATACAGTATACGAACAAGTATTATAGTCGTCTAAATCTATAATGCGATAAATATCTGTGCGGTAGGTTTCGATTGAAACTTTTTTCATCGCTGCAGTACACAATATAGTTTTTGAACTTGAACGCCGCTGGAGTTCCCAATGACGGTGTTGTATTATAAACGAATATGTCCTTGTGCCTACATTATATCGCGTTTGCTGGCTTAGCAGGTCTTTCATTAAGCCGCGTAACTCGCGATGGTCATCAGAGCACGCGCACGTAGCTTGACATGTTACAAAAAGGGTATTTCCTCTTTCGTTTTTTTTTTCTCCGCAAATATTATAATTTATAACATAGACAGCCGCAGGTAGATGTAATATAGTTATATATATTTATGTTACGAATTCCGATAAAACCTAGGATTTACCGATTAAATTTAAGGTTTACCAACTGTCCTGGGTAAATGTCCGAATCTCGGACTACAATATAATCATTCTGAATTTTACAGTATAATTTTTTATATCCTAAAATTTACCAAGATGAATGAAATTGGTAAATGTCCGAATTTCAGATTTTTAATGATTAATCTTGGTAAATTCTAGGTTACAAAAAGTTATACGGTAAAACTCAGAATGATTATTGTATAGTTTGGGATCTTACAAGGCAAATCTTAAGATATATCATATATACAACTAATTACCGTAAAAGCCCGAAAATTAAATGGATAAAATATTATTTGGATATTATTGTACTCCTTTTCTTTTTAATTTTGAATTACCTATGTTTATTTAAGAAAAACTATTACAATATATTAATACTATTTAAAAAAAATTATTATTTATTTATTTATTTGCATGCTTGGCTACAATAACGCCTAACTATATTACGGAATTTGTTATTTGGATCATTCAGTGCCGTGCTAACCCGCTATTGCAACACTCCAAGGCAAACAATTTTTGACACCCATTCTACTATTAGGGCAAATAGATGGGTAAAGAAGGTTTTCCCCCTAAAAAATGATACCCCCCCCCTAAACATGTATAATATATACGATGGGTACACGCTTGGAAAAAATGTATATAATACATATTAAAATTTATTAAAAAAATGTTGGCCTCCAAAATTTAACAACTAACACTATTATGCACATTGTAGGGTTTACTGGGGGTATAGGGCCCAGAGAGTGCAATAGAGCAATTACATGTTTTTTTAGTTGCAGCTATTAAAATATATGAAATAAAAATTTTGAATAGATTTATGAAATTGCAGGGTGTTTTCTTTTCGACAGTTTTCTTTGATAATGCTATTAAAGGGAATATGTGAAATTATCTTTTAGTACTTACTAAAATAAATTTGATACAAAATATCTCTATATTTAACAACTATTGTTCTTCTTTTAAAAAAAAAATCTCAACTTTCTTAGCCCAAAAATTTACAAACACTAAAAATCATCAGTGTGAAACCAATATATTATTTTGTTCATTTGGTATCTAAAACATTAATATCACTGGATAGAGTATCCAAATTCCTTGGTAAATTAGTTGCATGAAAAATACCTATTTACTTAGTAAGAATTTTAGAGCCTCTTTTCCCCTGAAGTCTCGAAAAACTTGAAATGGTAAGTATTTTTCAGTATGAACTAATTAGCATTTTAGATTCTATAAGAAAAGTGACGAATATATTGCAAGTCTTAAAATGATGTATTTTTATGTCCGTAGATAATTTTTCTGGTAGAAATAGTTGAATAGGAGTTTAAGAATAAAGAACTTTTTTCATAGAATATTCGTTCTTGTTGGTACATTAAAGGTGTTACTTATCGATTTTTTTAAAAACCTTTCTTATTGTAAAAAAAACTACCACACATGACAGAAAATTATTTTAAGTCAGAAAATAATAATCAGAGACTTGAAATATATACCAAATATTCGTTATACTCTTATATAGATGTGACTTTTATTATATTTCTAGTATTTTTTTCTCTCAATTATTATTGTTTTGTGTACTTTGTTTGAAATTTGTTTATAATGTTCAGTGTGCACCATTTTTTTGTTTTAGGTTAAAGCCTATTTTAAATTTTAATAATTGAAAATAAATAATTACATAAATTATTTAAATTTTATTCATAACAGTAAATAAGAACATTTTAATGCTTTGTGACCCGTCATACTCGTACAGATAGTAGAAAATGAATACTATATAGACGTCTAGATAAGAAAAATAATAATATGGAATGATTCGTGCGTTTGGATACGATATTATTACATATTTACATAATATTATAGTTTATTTTGATTCAGTTTTTGCATTATTAAACTGGTAAGTTTATCTATGATATGAAAGTAAAATGTACACACAAGCAACATCGAAACACCAGTATTGTGTACAAGTACAAAAGTACAATATCAATACAAACTCGTAGACATGTTAAATGTATAATACTCGTATATTTATAAATTTAAAGTATATCATTTTCTAAAATATGCACATTATTGAATAATTTTTTTAAAACTATATTATAATTTCATAAATTATTAATCATTAAATATTATATTTAAAATTGTACGTACTAACGTAAACAGGGACGAGACAAGGGGAGGTGTTACACCCCCACTCCTGGATAGTAGTCGACAAAAACAGAAAGTTTTTTTTTGCTTATTTACTTTTATTTACATTTCATTTCAAGTCGTATTTCGAAAACGTCCCCCTTCCCCTAGAAATATATCTTCAGTTTGTCCCTGAAGTATAAATAATGAAAAATTAAAATAATACGAAGTACAAACATTTTTTTCCGCCCCCTTAATTCATGCCAAATTCGCCACCCTAGGCACTTGCTCTATTCCCTCTCCTTATTACGACTCTGTGGATTAACATTTACATCGGTTCACATTTTTTCAAAATTCGGACATTTACTGAAGGCAGTCGATAAATTCTAGGATTTACCGGTACTCGTACTATTACCACAACATATATATTATATAGACCGTCTAGTATAGCATTATTAAAATATATGATATATTATTCATTTATAATGAAAATAATAGTTCACAACTTGGATTTCTTTTCGTTTTATTAGTTACGTAAGCTCAAATATTACCTACGTATTAGGTATAACTACTAATATATTGTTATTTTGCTTATTGCTGTAGTAGGTAACTATAGTTAATATATTAGGCTCGGGCATTCTTAATTTTTTTTTTTTTTTTTTTAATGAGGTCAGGTAGATTTGATTTATTGACAAATAAGTGATAAATTCAGTTTTGATAACATATATAATTTTGCATATTTAGTACATATATTGCATTATAGAATATAAATATTTAAGCTATATTATATAATAGGTATTATGAAGACCATATTAATTGGTGATGCATGAATGAATGATTATAGAATATAGTGATATTAGTGATTCTACTAGTACAGGATGACTATACGTCCCGTTTTAAACGAAATTATCACATTTGATAATATGAAATGGTAAGAAACTAGAAAGTAAAATTTTTTTTAATTCAAATTAACTACCTATAGGTTATTCAACTATTGCAGATGTTGATAAAAATTTAATTAAATTTAGAAAAAGGCGTTAACATTTTGAATTATTCAAAATGTTTCTAGAAAACTGGACAGTGAATCTGTGAACACAAATATTAGATGTTATATCTTACCTTGGCTGATTTAAGAAAGTACATGCAGACACGCTATATTTATTTTGTAATTAAAATAATAATCCTGACTAGAATATGATTGAATATAAAATATTTTATATACCTACCTAATCTTGTAAGTAAGTAAATATGATGAACATTAAATAATAATAGTAGAAAATACATATATATATACAAAAAACATAGGTATATCAATTATATTCAATCTGTGTAAAATACGTAAATCAATAAAATCGTCAGAATAAACAAAATTCATTAAAAAAAATATCATGAAAATATCTAAAACTTAGATATATAAGAATTCGAATATACTTACTTTAAAATTTAAAACTGAATGCCTATGAGTACAAATTATTGATACAAATATTCGAACCTTATGGGCACCTACTTAGAAAGATATATATTGAAAAAATGTATATAGTTTCTACATATTTACAGCTCTATCGCGTATTAAATAGGTAGGTACCTACATATATATATATATATATATAATAAATTGATGAAAAAATTAAAAGAAATAGTAAATACGTATCTAAAGTAAATAGAGTTGAGTGTAATTTGATGATCTATTGATTTGGATTTTTAATCTTTAAAATTTGTTGTTTTTCCAAAAATTTGGAATTTCAATTATTAATATATATATATATATATATATATATATATATATATATATATATATCTATATAAAATCTTTTTTTTTTTAAAGTTTTTTGCCAGACTTTATTTATTATGTATTCCCGGCTCGGTCATATCTATACAATATTATTATATATAGTATACATAACACCCATACAGACCGATGAAACAT
Organism: Pemphigus obesinymphae; assembly: GCA_025469235.1. Lineage (NCBI taxonomy): Eukaryota > Metazoa > Arthropoda > Insecta > Hemiptera > Aphididae > Pemphigus > Pemphigus obesinymphae. The sequence continues at coordinate 6,660 of JAIPRL010007863.1, read as the reverse complement.
TCGCTTTTTACGAATCGAAAATCATGCGGTTATAGCAGCGACGACTCATCGCGAATCGTCGCCACAAACGCATACGTAACACACGATATAACGATAATATAATATATATATATATATATATAGCTACTTTTATTTTTTATTAAAAAGAAGTCATGGACATCTAGACGGGTGCATTATGCGACAATAATATTGTATACACACTTTCGTTCGACGTATACGTGTATATAATATATTGTATTATATAGGATACGTGTACGGCACACTGCACATATAGGTAGGTATATATATACACACTGCAAGGTAAAAATAAAAATATTAAGTTATTTGCGTACCTATATATTATAATATAGGTTAGGTAGAGGTACCTATAACACATTTTAATAAACAGATTACAATTTACAGCACGCAATATTCCATTATGATATCCACGGCACAGAGTATCGTGTGCATTATTGGATTATATATTTTATATATTATTGATCTGTGCAGTTTCTATTATTGTCGTATATAATAATAATATAGGTACCTATAATAATAAATAATATATATAACATTGTACCGCGATACGGATTATCAGCATCACCGCACCAATGAACTTCATGTTATCCCGAGCAAAAAAAAAAATCAATACGAAAAAGAAATACAAATTAAAAACTAGATCTGGGTTAACTAAATAAGATGTATTACACAACCCGTTAAAGGCACCGGCACTCCGCCCAATGAATAACCTACATTTTATAATATAAACTGCATTATATTATGCTCGCGTAAATATAATATAATATAATATAATATATATATATATATATATATATAGGTACCTATACACAACGAGCGATTATTATTCAATTGTGCCCCGTAAACGGATTGAGTAGGCGCTGATATCAGCCGAAGTTTGCAAATAGGTTTTTTCTATTGTTGTTGTTATGACGTTTTTTTTTAAAGTTTTAAATAGATTTCTAAAAGACGAAAAATATTAGACGTATGCATCATCGCTGTATGCTTTATTCTATACATAGGTATACAGGTAGGTTAATATGGGTAACAATGCGGCAGGATTGGTGGGCCAAACTGTTACACAATGTATTTATGTATAGTGCCTATAAGTATATTTAAAATAGTAAATTAAAAACGGTTCTTTTTGATTGTTATTTAAATCAGTGTAGGTATCTGTATGCAAACTAAATATATTTCATTAAAATATTATTCATTAAAATCGGTATATTTCGAAAAATGTATTTAAATTTCAGTATGACCATTTTCGCCCATGCCTGCAGTTTACGCAGGGACGTACCGCGGAGGTTTTTTTTTTTTGAGAGGGGGGGGTCAAATTTAGTAGATTGCGCCAACCCTAGATTATAATATTTTCCTACTACATGACGACAAAATACTTCATTATAAACATAAATAAGCAATAACACAATAGGCAAAAGTTACAATAGGCTAACCTTTAACAATTGCATTGACTAACAATCCGATTTGGCCGATTGAAGCAACTTTGGGGTGGGGGTATTATGACCTAACGATCACCCTACCCCCCGCTAGTTTCGCCCCTGAGTTTACGTATATATGTATATATATATATAGGTTAGTATAGTATATATAGGTATTCGTCGTGCATGATGTGTATAAGAAAACTGACGAAACTAGTCTTCAGCTGCAATAACAAATGATGCATATTATAATTACGTATGAATAGAGTATAGCCTATAAGTATTAAATATATATGCCATATATACAAATTAAATGGTCATTGTTTTTATCATTCCATCGTATATGGACGGTTAAAAATACATCATACTATTATTACTATTAATAGCATAAAAGGTACATATTATATGTTGAACACAAAATGTAGGTGTTGAACTAAACTATGAAGTTTAAAATAGAACAGGTACCCGAACCGAATTATTAGTTTAATGTCAAATTCGAACTCGAACTTTTAAGTTTTGTATCGAATTGGAACTCGAACTATTTTTCAATGGGTGTTCTGAAAGACATTTTGATGTGGCAATTGCCTCAGCCCTATAGACATAATAGGTATATGGAGGAAGGTACTAGAATATTAGGATACTATAAGAATACTAGAATACCTATCTAAACCTAACTTCTTATATTTAATAAATAATAATAAACATTATGATACATTATGGAATATGGTATGAACCACGATTAATGTCGTAGTATATGAACTATGAAATGTACCAAACAACAGTATAATTATTTTCTGATATACTAATATAGCCTATAGGTATTATATAGGTAGGTATAAATGATATAATATAGCAAGAATTTAAAAGAAATAGCTAAGATAATAAAAACGGGTATAAAACAATATTTTTCAATTGAAAATAACTAATTTATAGAGAATGACAAGTATAAATGAACTTGAAATATATTCGCTGCAATCGTAAAAATGCACGAAAACTCGTGCACTTGCCGGTTGTCACTTTGACAAGAATGAAAATGTATATTTATTATAGCGAACACTGGATACCAAAATAACAATAAATAATGAAATAATAATTTTATTTATATTTTGTTCAACAATTGAAGTTGGAATAGAGTTCCAAGAAAGTTTGAGTTCGACATTTTAGAACTTGGGTTCGACAGTTGAACACAAACTGAATTGTCGAACTTCAATTTGAACTTCTTATACAATTTAAGCAAAAACATATCGATATTTGGCACTAAAATTTAAAACTAACATTGATAAGTAAGAAAAATATTCACCTTTTTAAAAACATTAAAAAATCATGAAAAATAAATTAATGAACTAAAGAAAAAATTTAACACAAATTTTTTTAAAAAATCTGATTTACAAAAATTTTTATTTGAAGTTCCTAAAGATTTTAATTTAATAAGATTTATAAAGAAATAACGAAGTTACCATAACGTTATTCTAAAAAGTAACTATACGTTACTACCCAACACTAGTTATAAGATAAGAATATATTATACATATTATATATTACCATAGAGATGATATTAGAACAATTTTTAATAAGTCAATTGAATTTTATTCAACCAAATTCAATAGCCAAGTAGACAATACCTAACGGAGCAAAAAAACATGTACATAGTAACCACGGAAATTTCTTTTGTTATTTTAAACATTTGTATAAATTTATATAAATATCCTGTAATAAGAGGTAGTATTTTTATGCTTAAGAAAACCACTTGGAAAATCAAAAAATGACCGCTGCAGGAAACTACCATCTTGAAGGAATTTATTAGGTATCAAAAAAGCCCTTTACTCAAAAACCCCTACTCGATTCCTATCCGAAAAGTTATTTCTAGAAAAATAAAATGAAATAATAAATATCATTGTAAAACCACATAGATATGCCTTGCTGCACTCAAAATCTAAAATTCAGTAAAAAAATCGCATGGATGAAAAAAATTAAAAAAAAAGTTTTATATCTCATTATTTAAAAAATCACTTAGTATAAACATATAACATACTTATACAGTAAATAGTAACTATGACTTAACTGTAACTTAACTATAACTATAACTTATATAGGTATACCTATATAATATTATAATATATATGACATACCATACTTCATACTTATAATTATACGTATACCTATAGGTATCTATAATAATATATAGGTTGTGAATTGTTTTTTTTTTATGTTTATTAATTATGATACAATATTTTAGTAATACCACAAATGGTATTTTTGTTCGACGAAGTTAATCGGGCGTTATACTTTCACTTAACCGACCGGTTTTTGCTGTTGTATATATAGGTACGTGTACCTATGTCTTATCGATCGTGTAGTTTTACAAATTCCGTATACGTCACACAAATGTGATGGTGTAATAAGCGATAAAATATCCTTTTTGTCTTCGGCACAAACACCTATAATACGGCCATTATTAATACCTATATATTAGTAATACGTCGTTGTCGTCGCGTGTTCTCTCGACGTGTATAATTTCAATTCAAACATTAAATCCAACAAATTCCAATGTATAAATATCAAAACGACCACGTTGGATAACACTATAACAGCTTAATTTTCCACATCAAGTGTTTCCTATATTATGTATATATTATACATATATACCCGCAATTATAGTGACACGCGTTTATTATTAATGTCATCAACGACGAAAAAACTGATACGCATTAAACTTTGAGTAGGTATACTACTAATAGTACATACCGACCAACCTATAAAATATAATATAATACCTATATATATATATATAAATATTACATGTACTACAGCATATAAATTATTATTTATTACCTATTATGTATAAAATATTCATTATATCCGGTACCAAAATCATTATAACGCTATCATTATTCATATGCAGACATGCAGTTCGAGTTTGCAGTGGTTTTCTGATAATAGGTTATTGGTATTATACTATCTCTATATTATATAGGCCCTATATATATATATTAATATTATTATTTATTGTAATATATTATATATTACATCCAGTGCCGGATCTATCATTTTTTTAACCTGGGGGAAAATTGCAGGCGCAACATTACTAAAAAAAAAGGTCTTACACTCTTTTTGAAATTTGATGACAAACTAATATGTTTACTGAGTAAATACCGAATTACCGACGATTTGCTTCTATGAAAAATAAATGAGAAAAAAATGTGAAATTTGCCAATTAAACTAAGGTGACCATATTTTGAATATTAAAAAAAGGAACATCAATAAAAAAATTTGAGTATTGCAATAATTTTCTACCAAAATATCATAATCGGTTTGAAAATGGTAAATTAGCAAAAAAAAAAAAAAAAAGGTCATTCATCAATATTCCAATTTCACCAAAGTTTTCGGTAAATAACCAAAAAATGGGACTCCACTTCCAAAAGCGGAATAAAAAACGTCCCGTTTAAAGTTTATGGGGAGAACGGGACACAATCCCACCAAAAATTGTAGGTATGGTCACCCTAAATTAAACCCGGTACACCTTAAAAATTACCCACTTATTTCCGACTGGATTTCATTTGCTGACATTTTTGAGTCCTTTCTGGGACGATCCTGGTCCCAGAGCCAGAGTACAAAAAACACTATATTTTATACAAACATAAAATTAATTAGGTTTTATAATATAATTGTATCGTAATTATCACCAATTTTTTATGTACCGGGTATCGAATCAAAGTCACCTGCAAGCGACTCATGCATTCTGTGTTCTAGACCCATTTTAAATAAAAATGTGTAAAATACTTATTTTTGAATCATTCTAAAAGGATTATAAGGAATAATGCAACAAATTCGAGATAGCGATATTAAGAGTTATGTAAAAATATCTACAACTTTAGCTGTAAAATTTCGAGTTGAACCACATCTACCCAAAAAACATAAAAAAATAAGCATCATTGTATAAAAAAGGAAACTTATGTCATCCGAACTCGCAGAAAATGAAAGACCATTATATTAATGACTTTTAAAGAACTTTAAATTTAGTTCAATGCTGTGTTTAACTCCATCATTATATAATTGGATTGGAGATACAAAAAAATTAAAGATATTATATCCGATTTTTAATTTTTGAGTGGTCATTTCCTATATAACCAGCCAGATGATTAAATAAAAAATGTACAACAGATTTTTCAATTAAATACTGTAATTGTTTTAATAAACCAGAGTTGTGTTTAGACATTTTGTATTTCAAAAAATAGTTTAAAAGTTTTTTTCTAACTTAAAAATTGCTTCAACATTAGATTTTTTTTAATTATATGATGCATATGAAATCAATTAAAGATGTTTATTCGAACATAGAAATCGCACTAAAAATGTATCTTATTTTTACAGTTACAGTTACTGCTTGCAAAAGAAATTTCATTAAGCTAAAGGTGATAAGAAATTACCTTCGATTATCTCTTGGGTAAAAACGTTTCACAAATTTGTCAATTTTGTCAACGAACAAGTTACGGCTAACAACATTGATTATGATGACATAATTAATAATTTTGTATCAGTATAAATGAGAAAAGTAAAGTTTGTTTGAAGCTTATATAGTAAAATGTATTTTTATAATATTTACATTAATATTTTTAAATAGGTTTAAATAGTTGTTTACATTAATTCTCGTCGTTTTAAATAAAATGATCATTTATTTCATTTCCTTTGTCGTAGAAAACGGCTAATAAATTGAGTTGCGTCAGGTTCACAGTTTGAGTAAAACTTATCAAAAAAAGTATAAGGAGTCCTAAAAAAATTTATATATAAGCCAGTTTTACCATCTCGGATGTTTGCGAGGAAAGGGAGTGAGAGGAAATTACGTACTCGGGCGTGGAGAGAGTCTTTAATTAATGAAGTGACCAGGGTCCAGGATCAGCCTGACGGCGGTTGCGTTAGATGTTCCATCAGTTATATGTACGAGTCTACCCAACAGCCGTGATGTCGACAGTGTAGGAAAAACACCAAAATGTTTTGCATTAAATTACATAAGAGTAATTTAAGAGTATGCAGGATAGGTTCAAAGTGAAAATAGGTACGTGAAGTGTAGAAACATTGACAGGACGGAGCACGGAAATTTAAAGAGATTTTGTATAGATATAGAGCATCGAAACTAGTATAAAATATATAGTTGATAACCGTTTATACTTTATAACCATGTCTAAATGGTACTTTTGAGAGATCATTTTTTGATTCCCTCTCCATAAAAAAA
>JAIPRL010007862.1:0-22036 GCA_025469235.1 Pemphigus obesinymphae | reverse complement strand
TAATGTACCTACTGTAAAAATATAGATTTAAGAATTAAACTTTATACATACCCTTAATTACATAAATAAAAGATTATTGAAGAAAATTGACATAATAATACTCAACAAATAACGAATACAATGTAATTATCACACATACTGTCTTAAATCATGCACCGGTCTACCGAGAAAAGAACATTGATAATATTTTGGAGAAAAGCAATATGGCAGTAGGTACTTGCATATCACAAAGTTGCCAGCATACCTATTTAGTTTGTCATGAGTGTACCTACCTTATTTATGCATACTATAATAATAACATAATATATACTATCATAATTCATATTACGTATATATACATACATTATGAAATATTTTATATGCACACGAAAAAAATACCCGTGATTTTATTTCACGTGAGTCAAATTCACGGGTTTTTAAATTCTTATTTCACCGAGTTCACCAGATCACGTGAATTAAAATTCCCGTTCAAAACCGAGACCTCAAAATAATATGTACCCATTTATTAATAAAAAATGTGTATACCAATATTATTGGTTTTACAATAACGTTTTTTTTTTTTTTTTTTTTTGTAAGTATGTAATGCATACTATTATGTACCTATACCCATTTTTGAGTAGAAGGAAAACACGGTTTTTGATCAAAAAGCTTTCTGATAAGAAAAAATTAATATTCTAGTCGATACTTTAAGAGGACATTATTTTATTTTCCTAGTAGTTTTTAAAATCATTTAGTAAAACTACCGAAAATTGTTATAAATTGAGCAATTATAATACTAGAAACAAAAAATGTACACCAAATATTTATTATAAGCATTATATTTACGTCGTATAAATTTCAAAACTTTTTTACGAAGTGTTGAAATTTTTTATTTATTTTACGCCTGTAGTCTGTAGGAATACACTCTTTTGGGTAGAAGGAGTCGAGTGGGATTTTCGGGAAAAAGTCTTTCTGATAGGAAATTTATTTTCGTCGGCATTTTCGACTTCTCGGTAGTTTTCTTAAAGGTAAAGGAAAAATCCCGAAAATGTTAATAAATCGGAAAATAATATTAAGTACACCGAGTTTCGTTCAGAATCGTTTTATCGAAAGAAACAATTTATATCGTTGCTTTCGAATTCAGTACATACATCCCGACCGCAGTATCCCGTCCAGTGGCGGTCTAGGAGTCGATTAGACGGGTGGGGGGGGGGTGTCAGTTTCAAAAATTTATAAAAATAAGCGAAAAAAAACAAAAATGTTTTTGCGTTGGGTTTCATACGTTTCGATTTATATTTACGCACAATTTAATAAAAATTAATTTTAAAACCTTTTTTTTGTTGTTGTTGTTATTTCCGGAGATGATATCCAGTAGGTACTCCAATGATCCCTCCCGTGAATATACGACATATACCATATTATGCGAGTATATTACATACGTATTACTGTGCTGTATTTGCCGTACACGAGAGCAAAGCGGATTAAACGCCCCTGGAGGAAACTTGATGTACAGAACGATTGCAAATCGCGTGCGCTGTATACATTATATACGTCATGGTGCCTATATTGATATCGCGTATATAAATTAATAATGTTGGTAAACCGCAAACGCGTTAAGTATGTACGATATATTATATTATTGCGTGTATACAGCGTGTCTGTACGTTATATTATGCGTACGGCAAATTTGGCGTAGAACGACCAACTTGCGGGACGAGTACCTAATAACAGTACTTACATCGTTCGTATACGCACCCCCCCCCCCCGGTACTATTATTCATGTCTTATCGGTTGAAGGAGTGAAAAAAAATTGGTTTTTCGAAAATATTACGCGGAAGGATAATTAAAAACGTTTCCACCAATTTTGTTTATTTTTTTAATCCCTTTAATCCCTCTTTTGGCCCTGCTGAAAACTATAAAAATTTACTACCGATATCAATGATGGAATTTAATGGTAACGGGGAATACGTTTATGTCCGGTTGAATCTAAAAATGTGCCTTTAAAAATGTCTATATAATATATGATGCCTCCGTCGGTTAGCTCGAATTTATCTCGAACAAAATCGTTCCAGAAACCCCAGTCTATAATATGACACGAAGAATGTATAAAACAATACTTATACAGGTCGAAAAACGTGAAATTTATTATTAGGGAATTATAGGTCACAAATTACGAATTTGTGGTTACAAATCGGTCTGGAGTCAAAATTTTGATTTACGGGTGCCAGAAAAACGCAGCTCGAAAATAATCAACCATATATGACTAAACGCCGACGAAATACTTCCTTCAAAACGTAAATAAACAAAAAAAAAAAATGGTCATGAATTTTTTTCTGCTAATGCTGACTGATTTCCATAACTAGGAAAGTGAAACACCTTCCCCCCTCTTGCGCCGGCCCTGAGTTATAAGATTGAGTATAACATCAAATAGCATAATTTAAGAAAAGAGATTATAGAGAAATTACATAAAAAGAAGTCCATCTATCCAAAACTAATTAAGCTGCTTTAGAAAAATATAAAACATGAAAATTAAAAAAACACAAAATAATATAAAAAATTCCAACTTTTTATAAAAATGTAGTGAAATTACTATCTCAAGTTTATAGAAAACAAACACTTTAACAATATAATTAATTATATAATGAAATAACAAACGAAATTTGTGCGAATACAGTATAAAATATTGCAGTCAAACTGAATGTAAAATTGTCTGTTGTAAAATATTATTGTATAAATTCGAATGTTTTGAATAAACCAAAGAAAATTATAGCTAAGATTGACTCATTTGAAAATAACAAAAAGTTTAATGAAAATATAAAAAGAAGAAAATTTAATGCAAATAATCTGAATGAAAATGGGAAGATGACAACATTTTGATAATGAATTTTATCATCCTTAAATAGGGAATTATTGTATAAGGCTAAGGTATTTGCAAAAAATAATTAATTTAAATTTATATAGTTCAATGACTTAAAAATATTTATTTAAAAAAATGAAATTTCTAAAGCTTACATCATACAGGATGAAAGTGATTTATCAAAATTACTGTAAAATAAAAACTGTTATCAATTATATTTTCCTATACGTTTTTATCATGAATAATTATATTATATTAAATAATTATTTAGATTATAAAACAAAGTACTTTGACTCTCTTTCTGAATTTATAAGAACGTTTAACTTTGTTAATGATATGTTTATAACTAAAAGTATTTTCTGTTGCAATATTAGAAGCATAAATAAGCACTTTGATGAATTTGTTTTGTTCTTAAATAGTGATAATTTCAACTGTAATTTAGATGTACCTAATTGTATTAACTGAGAATTGGCATGATGTAGAATACTGTAATTTTAAGATTCCTGGATACAGACTATTTTTCTCGACTGTTAAAAGAAATCAAAATGATGATTTAATTGTTTTTATATTAGACCTAATTTATGTGTAGAAAGTATTGAATACAAACACTGGATGACTAACTTTTTGAATTTAAAATTAGAAATAAATAATGTTTCCGTAACGATAAAGATAAAGATTTATGTGTATAAAGATCTCCAACAAGTGATATATGCGAATTTTTTACCACTATTGAAAATATATTAAACGTTGAAAACAATAATAATTTGCATGTTAATTGGTGATATGAATATTAATTTTGTAGGAGCTAATTCAATTAATAACTAGTATCTAGATATGTTACCTGAACGCGGATTTAAATTTGTAATTATGGTTATGCAAGAACTCCGATAAATTGTAAACATTCCGGCTTAGACGATATTTGTATTAAATAATATGATATTAACATGGACAGTAAAATTGAGGCAGGAGTATTTCAAACTAATATTACGGATTATTTTTCCACGGTGGTAGTTTTAGATACTAAAAATATAATCTAGCCTACTAAAAATGTATATAAAATTATTAATTATAATAAATTTAATTAAACGAATCATTAATAAGAGAAATTTGGACCGAGATTCATGGTACAAAAAATGTAAATAAATGTTACGATATAATTTTATTGATGAAATAGCTAAATATTTAAATATGACAACAACAATAAAAACTGTAAAAGCACACAGTTAATTAATTTTAACTGTCAAAATTAGAGCATACGATGCAAAATTAAACTTCACTAAAAAATCATTTGGTCAAAAATTAATTGAATATCTTGGACCGATATTTTTTGAATTCATCAATGCCAATTTATATAAAAAAAAAAATTTGTTCTATAACACCAGGAATTTTAAAAAATCTAATATAAATAAAATAATTATTAATTGGTTTATTGTTAATAGATTCGTTGGGAAAGTTTGTTTGTTTTTAGTTTGTTGTATATCATGTAAATGAAATGTAATTGTGTTAAATGTATAAATGTAAAATTAGTTACCATACTTAAAATTCTATTTATATGTACTCATAGTAATATTTTTTGATTGTTTTTTTTTCCTAATTTATAAATTATAATAATTGTAACTCTCTACCTCCACCACAAGCTCTGTTTAAAGGAGGTAGATATTATTATATTGTAAATCATTATTAGTGTGATTTTATAATAATAAAAACTAAAAAAAAAAATATATATATATATAAATATAAATAATAAATATATAAATATTTATAGAGAAAATTAGGTAAACACGATAAAACTAATTATATATATATTTGTATAATTATAAAATTATATAATCAATGTTAATAGGTATTCAATTATTGATAACTGCAATAGACATTTGAAAATCGAATGTATTATTAGCTGTAATGTTTTTTATAAAATATACCATTTAAATATAGTGTATATGTTCCAACTTTCAACCGATTTTCAGTAGTAATAACTTGTTTACATAAAACTGATTTTAAAAGATAAAAACATCTATTATCAAATTGGTTGAAAACGATATTTTGAAGTAAATTTAATTTAGGATTTTTAATTTACTAATTAGAAAACAAATTGTTGCAGTTTTAAAAGACTGTTTAAAATAGACGATAAACCGAAAAAACAAAAACATAATTTTAGTTCAATTGAGAAAGATATCATATAGGTAGGTACCTGAAATGTTGGTCCAATTCAATTATATTATAATAAAATAGAATCTAATTATATTCAATTTAAATTCATTAAGAGGGGCAAATGTCTCATGTTGTCTTCCTCCAAACACTTATACACTGCAGTATCTACATACAGTATTATCACAGAAACATATTATTATAGTTTTTGATTTTGATATCAAAATAAAGATCATGGTTTTTACTGTGCTTCGTTGAAAATATTTTTTCGAATATGTTTATATGGATCTATGAAAATAAAATGTAAAATAAAATAATTAAACATTGACCGTATATAATATCATAATTTTGGGATTTTAGATATAGACCAATGGGCAGATTAAATATATATTTAAAAAATATGTATTGTGATTATACAATAATGATAATAGAACTGATATAGGAAAATGTTAGTGATTATTGACTTTATATTAAACTATTGATCTTATTTGGCATAATATTATCCAGCAAATTTTTAAATGTGTAATATAAATTTATGTTAATTGCATGCTATACATTAGAATAAAGAAATGTGCTGTCTCAAAATACGTTTATATATAAAATACTTTTTAAAAAGAGTTTTTTGTATTTCAAATTTATTCTAGTTGGTACATTAGAGATATCACTATTTGATTTTCCCAAAAAATAAATTACACCAAAGCTTCGCTCAGAATCGTTTTATCAAAATAAATTATTTATTATAACTTTTAAATTCAATACATCCACCAAAGGTATCCTTTCCGATAACTGAAGTATCGGTCCACCTATTGGACCGGATTTTTTTATTGTATCTTCTATTTAAGGTGGAAAGAAGTATTTTTTCATTTTTTTTTTTTCTATTTTTACATTTAATGATAAAACTGTATTAATGTATTAAGAGGACAAATCCAAAATAAGAAGCTAAGAACTAGTTTGATACGAACATAAAACACCGGAGCTACAATAAAAATCTTCTTCTTCTCTTTCACCTTCTCTCCCAATTATTTGGGGTTGGCCACCCTAGTCCTACACTTCCATTTAACTCTATCTCCCTCATTTTCGTCTCTTAACCCCGCCTTCCTCACATTGTTTTTTTTTTTAACAAATATAATTACTATACACCAATAAATTAAAAGTTATTCAGGTGCATATAAAAGTACACAGGGCTATTTTTAAATCACTTTTAAAACAAATGTAAATATTTTTAAATTGTTAGATTTTTATTTTTCGTAAAATTTTATAAAAATTTCCTACTCAGAATACTTTAAAAAGCGGATATGTTGCGTCTTCTTGAAGGTGACCAATGCCCATATACTATTGGGTTTAGACCCCGAACATGGATCAACTAGCCAAGCTCGTAGACCATTTTCCTCACACACTATCAGTCTGTGCAAACTTTTAATTTCGTGGTCTTCGGTCTACTTTATAAGTATTTTTTTGTAAAATATTTGACATGATTTTAAATATATAATGTGTTAAATGTGATGAAGTGGTGATTAGTATGAAAGTGGTACTTGGTAGGTAGTAGTAAAAATTTTGCGTCTTCTAAGTTTTCGATTAATCGATTAATTTTTTATTTTTTAAATAAACATGTTTGCGCGTATTACATATGCTGCTGCTTATTTAAATCGTACATGTAATAGTGGAATTAAAAAAAATAAAAAATAAACCAAAAAGGATATGGACTAGAATCTTTCTGGTCTGTATTAATAACTACGACAGAAAATTATCCGACTCGGACTATGAGTCAATGCGACTCATCCGGTAGTCCGGCGAACTTAAGATTACTTCCCCCACACACCTCGATTTTGGATCATTGTCTGGCACGGCGATCCATGCTCGTGGTCCAAACCCAATGATGTATGGGCACCTTAAGGGTAACCGACTTTTTTCAAGTAAATATTTTTGGAATATTGTAATATATTTACTATGCTTCTTATACATTCAAATGTTAATATTTTATTTGGTGGCTATATATATTATCCGTACAGTTCAAAACGTTTTCGAAATATTTTAAAACAAAATATTGAAATTCAAATATACAAAAAGCATAAATAAATTTGTCATTATTTTACAAAACGTTTATTTGAAAATATGGTTGATGTTTTCTGAAACAAATTTCTCCTAAAACGTATAATAAAAAAGCGGAGCGGTTCGCAGGGCTAATAAAAATGATGAGCAATTGTGCAGTTATACAGGATCGCTGTGTCCTTAATAATTGATATTTCTCTTCTTTTTTTGCTTTTGTTTTTTTTTTTTTATTGAAATAATGGCATAATATAATATGAAATAACAAATAGTTATAACAGAATGGTTTTTTTATTTGTAAAGAGGGAAACGTGGGCACGCAAGGATATCACATCGAGTATAAAAAACAATGTTATAGTCGCAGATGAACGAGAAGTTCAACGACCTTTTTTTTTTAACCACACGTGATGGTGTCAATAGTCGAGCAATAGTTATTAAAAATACTATGTTTTTTTTTTTTTTTGCACCTTTGATATTCTCGTATTTTTTACGTTTCTCGTTTTTTTTTATGATTTTGGCATTATATGTTGTAAGTTTTACAATATAATATCCGACATCGTGTCATACACAAGTCATTAGCGTAAAATAAAAATGGTCGTTTTACCGTAACGTAAAGGTACCTGTACAATATCGAAATTCGAATTGACATTAGCGTTATATTATAATAATAATATATTATCAAGATTTATTACGCGTCTTTGCGTCTCGTCCTTTTAGGCCCCCGTGGGTGCCCGAAATCGGATATACTCGCGGTCCCAAAACGCCACGACGACAGGCTTTAAATTAATACGTATTATATAATACGGACGCATATTATTATTATGCGATATTGAACCGTTAGGTACGAATAATAATAATAATAATAATAATAATAACAGTACATCGGAGAGGAAGACAGCGCAGCCATAGATAGCTGCGTAGAGCGAAACACCCGACGGTGGAGATATTATTACTTTTTAATTCCGACAGGGATTAATTTCTATCCTAAGGATTTTCAGGGTAACAAGACAATATAATATACGGATTAATTCCGGTAAAATCGCAAAACAATTTATCCGAAATTACCTATACGCACTGTATAGATACAATCATAAGTACTGTTGCATTACCAGCGGCGTATTTAGAGGGAGAGGGCATTTGGGGGGGGGGATAAATCCCCCTTGCACTTTAGTTTTTTATTTTTTTTTTTTTTTTTTTTTTTTAATGCAAATATATAACTAGCAAAATGAAAAAATATATGCCTAAAGGGGGTGGGGGAGGATAATATATATATTTCCATAAAAAATAAAACAAAAACCATAAAATGTACCCATATATATAATCCTAACCTGTGGTGGAATATTGAGGAACAATATATAGGAATTCCACAAGGAATGGATTTCCTTTATTATCTACGTGCGTTACGAATTCTATCGATTTATTTACAGAATATAGATAACAGCCACCGCACGCCCGCACCGTATTCGTGAACCGTTACCCCGCCAACGTACGTACGTCTATGTCGCCAGCACGGCTGTAGATAGAATGGTTGCGCGTCGATACTCGAATATGTGTTACATGAATGTTCTTATCTATAATATTGAAAACCTAATGTACACTAACGCTTCTGCGGCAGAAACTACACCCTGGTGATATAATAAAATAATTATAAAAAAAATTATCTAAATTAGTACCTAGCTACGTAAAATAGTAAATATTATCATAGATTATATTTATTGTATTTATGTATGTAGGTATTAATAAATTAAATTACTATTATTTTATATTTATTATTATTACGAGTTTTTATTTATGTACTTACCTAATAATTCGTTGATATCCTGTATTGTAATTTCAAATGTAATAAATAACATTATTTGAGATTATAATTTATAATATTAAAAATCATGGTTTATATAATATAATGGTTAATTATTCATTATCATGACATCACAGATCAGTATACCATTTTGTCATGTTTATTATGATGTATATTATAAAATAGTTTCAAATACTGATCACTAGAGCGCTAGCAGTAATTAGGTTTTTGCCTAAATTGATAAGAACTAACTTGGCCGTTTATTACTACAGCACATCACGTCCCGTCGCGCAACCAGTCTATCTACAGCCGTGGTCGCCAGCTATACAACGATACGATCGGCAATACGCTACATCGTGTCATAGACAATATTTTTACATATTATATAATTTATATCATTTTCATCAACAAAACGTGCAGGCATTTATTGTTTTTAATTATTATTGATTGTAGACGTAATTGTAATTGTGTTGATTTTTTTTTTTAGTGAATTTACTTTATTGAACTAGTTAATTGTATCTATATAATTATAAAAGTTTAATACGTGTGGTTGTTAATAGTAAGTCTGAAAAACACTATTATGTTATTTTAACTGCTATAATGCTTTTAATAACTGTTTGTTTTAAATAATAAATTACTTTTAGCTTTTTATAAAAAAAAATATAGAAATAAATAGGTAAATAAAAAAAAAAAAAAATACAAAACAATGTTAAAAAAATCTGATGATACATATTTGAGTTAGTTTATAAGCATTTAAAACATATAGATTTAATATAATAATTAATAATGGATGAGGGGATGTGGGGGGTTTTGCGACCCACGGGTTACCTTATGATAAATAATTTCATCCCCGTACCCTTAAATAATTTCTAAATACGCCGCTGTGCACTACTGTCACTATAAAAACAAAAATAGAAAAATTAATTACTTTATACTCAATGAATACAATATTATTATATCACTCAATTGTAACGCAAAATGTATATATACCTAGGTATAAGTACAACAAACCGTTGTATACCAAGTGATTATTTTAAGGGGCCCTGTTCCAGTACCTACTATTATATATACGCGAAATTCCACTTTGCGGAAAAAACGATCACGGCTTGTAAAATGAACTCTATTTTCTTTTAACATAAAATATAAGGAACTTATAACTATATCAGGTCACATTTAACTTAGACTTATAAATAATTTATTTTCCATTGTTTGTAATTATTTTTTAGAAACCCATCGTTTTTGTACCCCTTTATTTGTACAGCATTTTACGGTTGTAAATGTATTTAAAATCACAATATATGTAAGTCAAAATTCGACCTATACAATTTTATCCTCCTTCAAATAAAAAAAAATTTGCAAAATACGTAAATTCTACAATGTGCTTTCATTTTTCCCGTGAGGTAATTTTAGGGATGAGAATTATATTTAATATATATATAAATTGTGTATATGACCGCTGACACAATTTATGATTTAAATTGCATAGGTATAGTTAAATTATGTAGCTTAAATCTTAAAAAATAGCATCGAGCCCCTTAACAGAAGAACACTCTTTTTCTCAATCAATTATTGCGTCAATTGATTTTATCATGTGGTTTTTTGTGTAAAAAATTGTTTAGCTAGAAAAAAAAATGAATAAAAGTTTATATGCAAAAAGCTTTCAAATAGCAAATTCGTTCTAGTTGGTGTTTAAAAAGATTTATTTTTCGATTTTTTCTATATTTATCTTGATATTGATTGATATTTTGATATTGATGTTTATTATTATTTTAAAGGACAAAAAACAAAATACAATTTATAACATTAAATAAAATACAAGAAAAAGTTTGTCTCCAAAAGCCTGAAACTTGTGGAGGAGACAAGAGTTCATAACGTTTATAATGATCTTAAATCAAATACATAAAATATAAACGAGAAATAACAATATATGTTACAAAAGGAAAAGAAAAAAAAAGAAAAATATTCATTACAAAACAAAATATAATGGATTAATAAATTTACGATTATAATTAATGTTTTATGTAGGTACATGAAATTAATTAACGATAAGTTTTTTCAAAAAAGCGACATTCTTATTTTATAATTATTATTGATATATTTCTTATATAAATTAAAGGTATGAAAATTATTTATATCAATACACAAAGAATTACAAAGCTTTAAGCCAATATTATAAGGATTTCTTTTACCAAATTCCGTATCACATTTAAAAATTCTAAAAATTTTTATTTTCAATTTGACGTGTATTGTAATTATGATTAAATCTAAAGTCTTTATGATTATAATAATAAAAATATTAAAAAGTATTAAAAATAATATCAATATTAGATCGAAAAGGTTTTTTAAAAGCTAGTTTAAGTAGTGAATTAATTGTAGATTTAAGTTTATTTAAGTGTGTATATCATATGCTCCTCCCCAAGCAGCTATTCCATATGAGAAAACTGACTGACCAAGTGCACAATAAACCATTCGCATGGTGTTGGGAAATAAAATATTGCTTAGACTTTTGAATTTATAGAACAGACTTCTGACTTTTTTGACAGTTGTTCCAATGTGAATATCCCGTTTTAAATACTGATCAATAGTTACACCAAGGTATTTAACAGAGTTAACAGATCTAATATGAACACAATTACAATTCTTAATATTATGATTTAAGTATTTAATTTTAAGGCAATTAAAATCATGTATTCTTATCTCATCATTTATTTGAAATTTTTTAATTTTAAAAATTGAGAAAGGAACACAACACGATTTAATATAATTAATTTCGAGAAAGTTTGAATTAAACCATTTATTAACATCTAACATAATTCGATTTGCTTTAGAAATTAATTTATTATTATTATTATCATTAATTAATATAGTGGTGTCATCAGCAAAACAAAAATATCGAACCTTCACATTTCATTTCAAGTAAATCATTGATATATACAATGAAGAGTAATGGACCAAGTACAGTTCCTTGTGGAACACCGTACTTTAATATATTATAATTGCTATAGACCTTTTTTATTTTAACTCGTTGGATACGATCTGTTAGGAAACTTTTTATAAGATTATTTACTACTCCACGAATGCCATATTCATCTAATTTTTTTAATAAAAAATTATGCTCTACAGTATTTATCTTGAAACGTAAAAGGATGATATATACCTGGTTTTTACAGGCAATTTAAAGGAAATTTTAAAAAAAAATCTAATAAATGAAAAACATTTAAATACATTAAAAAAAATCATTTTAAATTATAGATTTAGATTTATAAATGTACATTAATACTTATTATAAAATATGTATATGACAATATTTCAGAGACAATCTCATTGATGTTTTATAGTTATTTTCTACTCATTATCAAAGGTATAAAAATATATTTTAATTTGTTTACTTATTTTAAATCACGGTAACTTTTTATAATTAATATTTCAAAAAACACTAATTGTATAACTTCTTAAATTTTGTCCTCTGTAAATATTATAATAGGTAATTTAACACCAAAATATTTAAAATTTTCTAAAAAAAACTCACGTTAGCATTTCTCATTTTTATCGACTTACAAACATCATATAAATATGATAGGAAAAACATATGATGGATAACAGTATTACCTAGTGCCCAACGTAGCCGTTTTCTAATATAATCTATTTTTTAAAGATTTATTATTTATAATATTTATTTTTAATTTAAAAACTATTTTTTCTAACATCCAATAAAATATGTAAATATGTACAGTACACAAAAATAGGCTACTCAGGGACGATATATTATATTTTATATATATATATATATATATAATAATAATATATGTTATATTATAATAATATAACAATATATATTGTTCTTTATAATATATTTTTGTTTCATCTTTCTGCAATATTCTCAAGTTTTATAAAAAAAACAAATATAACAATAAAAAATGACAATGACATTGGATCACATAAATTTTACTTTTAAAATGTATTTAAACATTTTTACTTGTTATATTTTCATTATTTTTATCAAATTCTTTGAAATTTCCTGTATAGAATCCTTTAAAAATTGGAGATAAAATGTCCTCTTGAGTTTATACATCGTAAATCTACCAAAAGCAAGGGAAAATTGTTATAAATCAGAAAATAATAATAGTATATTGAACTTCGATCGAAATCGTTTTTCGAATACACTGGTCTAATCTGTACTTTTAAATCTAAAATAATAATACTATAAACCAATTTCCACCACCTGTATCTAAACAGCTTTTTATTTTAATTTACTTTTAAAGCTATTAAAATAATATGTACCTATATGTAACAAAAAAATAAAACGATTATCAATATTTTTATATCACTATTTTTAGAAAACATATAATATTCTGAGTCTGTGTATAAAGTTAAATAGCTTAGAATTTAGATTATTATCAAAAAAAATATTATCCGGATATAAAATAGTAAAAATTGTAGTACCTATAAAAATATTGAATATTGAACCTGCAATAGCTCAATATTTAATAACATAATATTTTATAGTTTAGGAGGAAGTGAGTGAGAAAAATCTCGACATCTGCAATTATATATTCTTAAATAAATGTTGAAATACGTTAAATGCACTTTATATAAACGAAAATTTGGTTTTAATCGATGCAGTGGGGTGGGGGCCTTTTAAATTTATTTCGACGTAAGTCACGGCCCGCTACGTTTTGATGTAATTCGATTGAATTATATTTGACACCCACCCCGGTCGCAGTGAAATAGATATTTGATCATTTTTAGTGGGTACTCATTATTTAATCACATTGAATTCTACTACACAGTCGACATGTAAACGCTAGGTATATTTTTATAAAAACGACTTTTAATTTGGAACTCATTATAACAGTATAAAAACGGTATTAATGCTTGTGCGATCGAACGGGATTCGCAGAGACCGATAAATTACAGATATAATTAATACAATATTAACGTGTAGGTTGGCGATTTGCATGATATTAAATTAAATTTGAACTGAATAATCGTCCGAATAGTATTCTCTATTCGATTAAAATACGGAATTTCTTACTTTTAAAATCGACTTTTTGAAAAAATTTTACGAAATAAAATGTCTATGGAAATTCACAATTACTAGTCACGCGCCAGTGTTGCCACTTTAGCTATTTTATAGCTAGTTCTAGTATATTTAAATTAGCATCTAGCTGTCAAAAATATCATTTTGAAGGTGGCTATAAATATAGCATTATTCATACTATGATTTTTGCTTATTTAGCTTATTTGCTTATTTAACTTTGTTCTATCCCGATTTAAATATAATATTATTTTTTTCCCACAGATTTTCGTATTAAAATGTTCAATATTATGTTATAATATATTTAACTTTATATATATTATTTAGTTTCTTCGTCATTAACTTACCAGAATTTAGCATAAATATTGATACATTATAAGTTATAACCAAGTAACTTTTATTTTCTGATCTGAATTAATTATTCAAGTTTTTTTATTACCTATTTAATTATTATTTATACAGTGTTATTATTATTTAAAATCGAATGATGTGTTAAAAATAATATAAAAAGACTGAATATAAACAAAGTATAATAATTACTGTGAAATCTGTCTCATTTGTAACTATTGGATACATTATAACGGTTTATTATTTTTCTAATATAAAATATCAGTCTCGATTGTAGTATAATACTACAGTATTACTATGATTATACGTCTTTGTTTTGAATTATAAATTGGGTAATAACTGAAACTGAAGTCATCACATCATAATTTATACTAAAAAAAAAAAAAAAAAAAATAAAAAATTACTTTAGATATTTTTGTATTTAATTTCAAATAAATAATCATGATATTTTATTACAATTTTAGCTTTTCCCGGCATTTTTCGGAGGAGGAATTTTCTAGCATAAACTAGCATTATTTTTGGCGGCTATTTATTTTTTTTCCGTCTTATTTTCTGGCAACGCTGGACTCGCGCCTGTGAATGTGACGTTACAAAACTAACATACGATTATTGTTTGTACGACGTAATATAATAATACACATTACATTGCGAGATAGTAGAATTTTAAATGTCTGGAGAACACGTACACGATATTTGTGCTTTAGTGACGGTGACAGCGTATAGCTACAACCCTATGACGATCTTTACACATCGCGGGTGGTCGATGTTACAAAGTATAACGTAAAACCACGCGTTGCCGAGAAGTTGGCAGCCACGTGAAATGTTTATCGGGTTCGGTATTTAAGAATACGTAAGTATATATAGCACTTTGGAATTATTACTTTTGCGACGGCAAAACATCCTCCTAAAAGCAATACGATCTATATAGGTATACATAATTTACACGTATTACAGTTAATAATGCAAAAACGGTGAATCGCACACGTATATATTGGTCATTACACGCAAGACAAAAAGCTTCCCGGCAGTTTCTGTTTATACGCTTTGTTCCCGATAACGAATGCGAAAAATAAAAATCTTTTATACGCTGGATATGGTATCAAAATATAGGGCAATAGGTACTGCGACCTCCTGGTCCCGTGATAACACGAAAAAAAAAATGAAGAAATTTCCAGAGAAGTCCGGTAGTGATGGGCAAATTCGGTCTTGGTCTTGGTCTTGCAAAAATGCAAGACCAAGACCAAGACCAAGACCAAGATTTTACTATTTCATAGCAAGACTGAAATAAAAATTTATGCAAGACCAAGACCGAGACCAAGACTTAACTGCAAGACTCTTGCAAGTCTTGCTTTTAAATATAATAAAAATTAATGAATTAAATACGTTATTTATTACATTTTTTTTTCTTGGTATACATTATTTATAATTTCACACCAAATTTACAGATTTCTCGTAATGCAATCATCAATATTCTATTGTAATATTTTCGGAAATAATTATCGTTTATCGAATAAATGGGTAAACAGATATTCTACTATTTCTTGAAAGTTCGGTGTTATCGAAAACCGTCAACTACACAGATACCTACCTAATTATTTTTTTTTTAAAAAATATCAAGACTGAAAGAATTTTGCAAGACCAAGATCAAGACCAAGACCTAGATTCATTCAACAAGACCAAGACCATAACTGACTTCTACTGAGTAAACAAGACTAAGACCAATACCAAGATTGAGTCAACACGACCAAGACCAAGACCAAGACTGAGTAGACAAGACCAAAAGACCAAGGCCAAAACTGCCATGGTCTTGGTCTTGGTCTTGCTTTGTGCATCACTAGAGTCCGGTCGCATAAAACCCCTTCACTCCAAATAATGTTATATGAGTGTAGAAAATGTTGGCAAACAACGCGAATACATTTAAAGCAATTATTACACCCCCTCTGAAAACGTTCTCTGTGTATCCCTACCCCGCCGATATACCGATCCTAATATATTATAACTGTATAATTGTATATTATGAAGTTAGTTTATAGATTATTATTATTATATGGAATGTCCCTTGGAATTTGATTGTTGTGCCCCGGAAACGTACGTAAAGCCGTAAGTCGTATAAGAGATGAACTGGCGTTTAAGAATCTGTGGTGCCTGACACCTTGAAATACATTTAGTCATATATCATAACAGAGCTTATATTCCGCGGATTTTTATCGACTACTCGTATTGCCTAAGCCTGCCTGACTATAACATTAGAGGAATGTTTTAAGAAAATTTGTTCCAACTTTACAACTTTATATAGATTGACGAAAATGTAGACCCTTTTCACCAAAAAATTACCTCTCCCTTATCTCTCGGATCCATTTTTGGCTCAAATCTAATTTTAAAAATGAGATATTAGAAGTCAAAAGTCGAAATAGATTAAAATTCAGTTAATTTTATAAAGTTAAAATGGCTATACAAATTATAGAGGCAGCTTGTGATTTGAAAGAAATTTACACGCTCATAAAATGTAATATCTTACCAACATTATTCTGTTCTCAAAATAATATTATCTATACCTATAATAAAATTATAGTAGTTAAATATTCATCGTATTTTTAAAATTAATTTTGTGCAAATAAGTGTATAATTTAACACAAATTTAGTAATATAAGTGTTGTTTTCTATACGTGAACAATTGAAATTATAGAAACGTGAATGAATAGTAAAAAAACTATTTTTTAATTTTTGAGCGGAAAGGTATCTAGGAAAATGCAGAGAAAGTTATTTTTAGATGAATACGACTACACCTAATAATGTTTTATATTATTAAGATTTATAGCTATACCTACCTATCATTAGCCTTAAAAACACGTGTAATCACAACAATCCGAAATATTATACGTATTATACATACTTAATATATTTATCTAAATTATTATAAAAAATTCAACTACTTAAAAATTGTTTTATAAGTTTACGTCTGACATTCCCAATCGCAAAATATAAGCCCAACTACACTTTAAAATAAATCCTGGGTCACAAGTTAGCACAACTGATTCTAATAGCTATTCGTGAATGAAGAAATTGCCAATTAATATTTAAAAATGTGTGTTGATAAAACAGAATTATTCTTTTAATTTAAAAATTAAACTAACATTACTTATATACACGCGTACTGATATACCTTTATATTTTAGTGTCGTTCAACGATGTCCATAATGACTAAAATAGATAGTAAAATATCGGAAATGATTTGTTAATGTTGTTCTCCTCGAAATATTTATGGAAATTGCCGTAAACATTTATATAATTTCGTTACGAATCGATAGTTATTTCATACAAGTAATAACCAATTTTTTTGTAAAAATTAATAGATTAGTTTTGCACATCGATAAGTAAATTGTCGCGTTATATTCACGATATCCCCGAAAAAAATTGTTTTATAATAAATGTATCGTAATTCATATGATTGATATTATGGGTAGTTTAGTAGAAATTCAAACCGTTTTACAAAAAATAATAATAATACTCGTATGAAAGCTTATTAAATATATCTAAATATCTTAATACTATTGTATTATGTAAATACTACTCTTGGACGCTCTTATTGAAATTAAAAACTTTACTAAAAACCATTAAATAAACTATTAACAATTGAACAATATTTAAATCAATATAATCTAATGAAACGAAAATACAGTTTAAAAAATATATATGGTAGGTGTATCAAATACCTAGTTAAAAAATACTAAAAACTTAAAACAAAATAAATAATTAAATGTTTGTATTCGGGGTAAATATTTATGTGCTTATAATTATTTTATTGTTCGTAATTAAAAATTTTAAATCACCATATTTTAATTTTTCCAAATTCCGTATTTAAAGTCATTAGTTCATTAATAATTTTAAACAAATATTTACTTACCATAATAATTATCTTATAAAATATATTAATTGCCTTAATTACCTCTCCATCATTTCATCTTATTTCAACATATATATATTTAACAATAACATTAATATATCAATAAATATATATATATATATATATATATTATATTTTATTTATCATCATCCTTATATGATTATTATTATTATTTATGTAAATAATTATTTTTATAAATAAAGAGAAAATACATTTTGATTAAACTCTTGATAATCAAAAAAAAAAAAAATACTTTAAAATCCAATCGGTGTAAAAGCACTTCGCTCACCAAATTTGATACTGGTGGTAGATGATATTTGAGAGCAATTTCGATTGCACAAAGTACATTTGAAATCATTTCTTTCAACAAAACAATTCTGAACAAAACTCGGTGTAGTAATATTTTCTGATTTATTACAATTTTTCGTTATTTTGGGTAGTTTTCCTTACGCAAAAAAAAATTAGAAAATTTAATCTTTTTAAAATAAGTATCTACGATATATTTCCTATTAAAACGATTTTTACATGGAAAATCCTGTTAAACTTGAAAAAAATTAATCAAAATTTAAAATTTTATAAAAATCACTAAAAATTATTCAAGAAGCTTTTAAACTTTTACGGCGTCAAAATAGGGTTATAGTAAATATTTGATGTAAATTTGTAGTTTCTGGTATTTATATTTTCCAATTCATAATTATTTTCGTTCATTTTTGGTAGTTTTCCTTTATACTAAAGAAAACTATACTGTGGAAATCAAAAATTATATAAAGTACTAACTAGAACAAATTTCCTAACAGAACCTCTATAACCGAAAATTCTTACTTTACTCCTTCTAACCGAAAAAGTGTATATATACAAAAAAAAAAAAAAACACATCATTGTAAAACCAGTACATTTCTTGCCGAGTTGAGAATCTAAAATGTGATACTTATAAGAAAATTGTTGTTTCTTTTATTAAAAATATTAACTATTATATATAAAAAATTACTGAAAAGAATAATAATTTTACAATTACATGATGACATTTTTTAAGATTTAGCACACTATAAAATTTACAAGATTTTTTGACAAGACATTAGCGATAACATATATATTATATTATATTATATGACCTAACATTGAAATTATTAGCTATAGAATTCAATATAGAAACTTTGGAATTCAGAAGGCAATTTAATTATTTATGCTCTGGCTATATAATTTGCTACATTCCAAAATCGATCGTCTCGAAATATTATCCTTGATATCTTTTGATGGTCCAAATTTTACGTTAAGATCAACTCTCGCATTCTATGTTCCTACGTACAAACGCAGTAATTTCGGTCTATTCGTACCGATGAACCGAATGTTAATGTTAGATAACAAAATTAAAAATGTTGATTTTTTTTTTTTTATTCCTTTTGTTGGTTCTTGTAAGTTGTATCTGGATTAAGTTCTTTTTCATAACGACGTTTCTTTAACTGTGTAGGTACCTATTATGTACATTATACTCATTATTAATTACTATGTATATCTTATTTTCATCTGTACTCTGTGCTTATCACGGGCCGTTTATTATTCAAATAAATAAATAAAATAATAATAAATATACACCTGTATAATATAAACAATACCTATACACAATATTCTGCTAACGTCTATAGATCGTATGCGAAAAAAAAAGTCACCTCTCCGAATCGTAAAAAATAATATATTATTTATCGCGGTATACACTTGTTTATAAGTCCCAGATATTAAAGATATTATTAAGATATTAAATCGTCGCTGTTTTCGACCGGGTTATTATGTGGTTAATGCATTATGCAACAGGTATAATATGCGTGTGTAAAACACAAGGAAAAAGTGCAACAAAAAAACATGACATTCAATATATGTGTAAAATATTCTATATGTAACAATACTCATATCTAAAGGGTAAAGGCGAACCCCTTGAAAAATATCTGTGCTTGTTTTTTAGCTGAAATCATAATATTTGAAATTCCCTCGAAAGTTATCTATATTCAGGTGTGCCATTTAAGGAGCGGCCGGATGTGCTCTCAAACCCCTCGTTTTTACACTTTCTCATTGGCCTGAGAAAAAATTAAAATTTAAAACAATTTAAAAATAAGTATTTTATAATATTTAAGTGTGATAATATTATACAGTCGTGATATAAGTAACTTATATGTCATACATGCATACCCATCGCAATGTTATAAAATTCAAATTTCAAAAAATAAGTCATCGGATATTCCAATGTATTATAATATATTATATATAATAACAAATTTAAAACTTGGAATACTTGTGAAAATTTTACTTTTACAAGAACAAAAATGTCTGCAATCCGCATTGATTTTTTCTGAAGTGATCCTATCCCTACGATTATAAACTCTAAAATATTGCAATAATAATTGTTTTCAATAACAACGGCTCATTCAAAATATCCAAATTTATACAAAACTTATATCTAATTAATAATTATTTTTATTATAGTCACCGCATTTACGCTTTACTGCGCCCCTTCAGTTTAACAATTCACGGAATGATAATTATCTATAATATCGTTGTTAACACGAATTACCAGTTTTACGGACGTTTTTAAAATTATATACACTGTTTATTATCATGTTAGAAAATATTAATGTTCTAAAACAAAATTACTTTTCTGACATAACAAAAATTATATATGCTCCAGATTACATACAACTGCAAATAAGCCGGACTCATCGGATTTGCCGCAAACTTTGAGATTTATGGCTGCGACATGGGTCAACACTGCTGTCGGTGCGTGAAAACTTAACGAAAATGTACGCATACCCTTTGTATACCCTAAAACTCGCGACTGGTACAATCATATGGTAAACCGATTTCGAGACGTTCACGTCATACCTGCTTGCGCACACCGTGACTATATACTTGTATTATTGTTTTACCGAATATTTTCTAATCGTTGTCAATAAAAATTCCATACGAAACATCGGGAAATAATATTGAATATTGAATATTTCGTAAATACCTCTTAACATTGACGTAGGTAATAACTTATGTACGCTAACCGAGAAAACAGCGCTAAATGGTAAATACTAACTCCTAACAACTAACTCCGAAAACGATCCGAAAACATCGAACGAGAAATATGAGAAATTCCAATAATTTGATAACATTAAATACAGAACAAATTATATTGTATGTACGACCGTATTGACCGTCCGTGATATAAACCAAGCTTGAGGATCGCCATTAAATTTAAGTGTTTACGATGACTATTATAGAATGATGCAACGATTCTAGGTTCAATCGTTTTCAAAATCTACTTATTCACAACAAATATAATATATTATGATTTTAAAGACGCGCATTTATAACGCAAAGGACTTCATTCGTACATCCATTAATAGGGAAAATACGGAAAATTAATAAGTTTTAAATCTTACGAGCGATAGTATTTGCAGATTAAATTTTGAAAATGCTCTCCCGATCGACTACCATTCTTTCATTGTAAGTCACCCCGATTAATGGTTAAACCGGCTTTTTTGAATGATGAGGAATATTATTACTCCTTGCATTACTTCATCCATCTCTTGCCAGAACCCTCTCTTTCTGACTTTCCTCACATCCCACTTGTGGAGCATATACGCACTCACTATATTTAATACCTTATCCTCTAATATTACTCTCACTAAAATAACCCTATCACTTTTTCCAATCACCTCTACCACTTTTCCTTTCATTTCTTCATCTAATATCACTCCTACACCATTACTTGTTTTAGTCCTGCCTGAATATATGATTTTATACCCCTCACCAACTTCTCTTGCTTTCTCCCCTTTCCACTTTGTTTCTTGCACACAACAAATATTCACATTCCTCCTCTTCAAAACTTCTGCTAACTCCCTACTCCTACCTGTCAATGTTCCTACATTCCACGTACCTACT
>JAIPRL010007861.1:0-22036 GCA_025469235.1 Pemphigus obesinymphae | reverse complement strand
ATATATAGGTAAATACTAAATATTAAGAGGCCAACACCTGCGATTTTTAAGGGGTTTTGGATAGGCAATTTTTAAGAAACATTATGAAAAATAAAAATCTAACAATTTAGAAATATTTATGTACCTACATTTTAAAATTAATCTAAAAATAGCCCCGTACTCGTATCACTTTTTATTGTTGTGTAATTATGAAATTTCCACCTAAAAGACCAATAAGCGTGACAAAATTGTGGAATTATGGAAAGTTGGATTTACAATCTGTAAAAAGATTTAAATGTATCAGCCTGTCTTCTAGGGATCGATCGAAGCATTTTTCTTTATTATTACAGATTAAAATATAATCAATGTTTAAAAATTTTAATTTTTAATGATAAATAACACGACTAAAAATAAAATTAAAATAAACGCCTCGATCGATCCCTAGAAGACAAACTGATGAATTCAAAACAGATTTTAGAATTGAAATCCGACTTTTCAAAGTCCCACAGTTTTGTCACGCTTTTAGATCGATTTTTCGTTGGTGTTGCGGCCTCTTAACCCAAAACTATAAAAACCGTGTACTTAAAGTGATTTTAGTGTTAAAACACCTACTATAAAATTAATAGACGACAATATTTTCGCGTAAACCTTGTTTAGGTTTCTTATTTCCTAATAAAAAGTTAATATTTTTATTATTTTTAAACCATAATACCTTTTTTTTCTTTTTTTTTTAAATTGAAAAAAAAACGAAATGATGTTTACTCCAAAATACAGACTTATTAATATTATAATGTATATATTAACTCAAATATTACTTCATGGACTTTTTAACAGTTATAGTGTATAAAAATGATTTTATTAAACATGTACCACGGTTACATAACAATACAAAGTTATACTAACACGGTGATATTTAAAAACATGTTAACGTGTTTTTAAATTTTTAGATTTTTAATTTACCTAATTAAATATTTTGAAAAATTGCCTATTCATAACCCCTTCAAAAACAAATGTGCAGATGTGGTTTTAACAGTAATTTTCTAAGGAATATTATATAGGCAATTTATCATACATGATAGATTACGGTATGTATAATATTGTTTGATAGCTCTCACACTTCAATGATGTAATCAGGGGCGTAGTAACGGGGAGCAACCCCCCCCCCCAAAAAAAATATTAAATGTTTAGAAAAAATTGAATTAAAAAATTATGATATTAGTTCAAAATATTATTAATAACTATATTTTCAATATATTTTCAAGTTCATACAAAATCACGTGTTTTAAAACAGTAATATAAAAACGTTTTGAACAATATTCCAGAAATTATTTTTATATAGTAGGTAGTATAAAAGCGCACCCGCAAGCGGTTGTCCGGACTTTATATATTTGATATTTGTATTTCGTATTATGGGTTTTGTTTGTCGTCGTGTGATTTGACAATCGGTGGACTGCAGACGGTAGTTATTTAGTAAGTAAAATATTATACAATTTTAAATCTACTCGATTTATTCGCGTGCATTGTTATATGTATTATTTTTATAATATATGCTCATATTTTATGATATATATATATTTTATTTTATTTTATTTAAAAATACATATGGTAGCTACTTATATTACGAGGGCAGGCTGAAAAGTAATGCACACATGTTTGTAGAACACGAACAAAAACAAATAGCGATATCGGGTGAATGTTAAATTAAAGTACAATTTTTAAGCTTTAAAATCATATATTTATTTTTCAACATAGTCACCGTTAAGATTAACACATTTCTACCAACGTGTAATAACTAACAAGTGTTTTCATCCCGTCACTGAAGAATTGTTCCCACTTTTCCCGAATCCAGGACGCGATAGCTGCCTTCACCTCATCGTCCGAGGTGTAATGATTACCCTTGAAGTCTCTATTGAGTAGAGGAAAAAATAAAAATCGCAAGGTGCGAGATCGGGGGAGTAAGGAGGGTGTGAAATCGGTTCAAACTTCAGGTTTTGCAGAGCCTCGTATAATAAATAATAATGTAATGATATCAGATAAGTATGTAGGTATAAGGTATACAACATAACACATAATATACACTATGCACTTATTCATTTTGTAAGTATACCTATATTATATTTAGCATTATGATTTTAAATACCAATCAATCACAGTATATTATAGTTATAAGTTATAACATAGGGATTATAGTAGAATAGACGCGTAGTGTTTACGAAAGTGATATAATTCTAGAAAAAATGGTACAGTTTAGGTTATTATAATATTTATTTTTTTTTTTATATACCTACTATGTTGTAAGCATTAACATTTAACTATATTATATTATATAATATACTTGGAGCACTCACCTATATATTTACCTATTTTCCAATAATAATTTCGTTTTTGAAATAAAATTGATTTAGATTAGAGCGGCTATACACGGCGATTACAATCCTTCGCGATTTGGACGCTGTGGAAAAACGCAGCCGGACTGCGAATATTATCGTCCGAACGTCAATGTAATAAAAACGCAACCCTGCATATATAGTTGTATGAGATGCGGCTATACGGGTAACGAATGAATTTTATATTGTATTCAATAATGTAATAATTGTGTATAGGTATTAGCTTAATGCAGATACTTCCTACTACTAAATATATATTATTAAATTATTTTTAATTTAATATAAATTAAATTATTTTATACTTCATCAATATACCTGACTATGTTATACAATTATTAATACTTAATTATTGCATTTTATATAGTAAGTACTAGAAGGTAGCTATATATTATATTATAATATCTAAGACAGTTTTAATTAGGTACCCATTTAAATTCTAAATTGTACATTTCAACGACACGTATTTTGGATTTACGACAGAATAAACGCCGTGTATAGCAAATGTCTTTGGAGGACGCCACGCATGCGATTTATAAGGGGTTCTGTATAGGCAATTTTAATGAAATTTAAGAAAAAGAAAAATCTTATAATTGAAAAATATTTAAGTACATTTTAAAGTAATTTAAAAATAGATCTGTGTCAGTAGTACTTTTCGTTGTTATGTAATCATGATATTTGTTAAATAACCATATGTAATACTTACTCTTGTAATTCAGATATGGTTTTCGGTAGATTAATCGTAGAAAAATACAATAGGTATACATAATAAAAAGATGAGAACTTGCACTACTTTTTAACGTCATTATGAGCTGATTTGTTAATGACTTTCCTATATGTTGAAATCCAAAATTATGAAGAATAAATACTTCTGTAAAAAATTTCAAAGAAAATTAAAAGCATAAAATGACGTTAAAAATAGATCAAATTCTCACCTTATTATATGATTATTAAAAATATGCAAGTCATTTTCTATCGATACTTAGACTCTCAGATTCAACTTCTATGTATACAAACCCCCCTCCCCCGAAAATTTTTCTCATTACGTCACTGGATGTAATATAAATAAAGCATAAAATAATGTATATATATATAAAGTTGAAACTTGGGCTGTACCAATTTTAAATATAATTAGTTGTATCAAACGCCGGCATATCAGTGCATTTTTTAAGCTAGGTAGTAAACTAGGTGATATAAATGTTACCTAGTGGATTTTATTATTGAAAACTGGGTGACAAACATTTTTTAATTATACGAATAAATATACCGATGTAAAATAATTGGGTAATGAATGATTATGGACAAATGAATGAAACTGAATAGATATAAAAGCATGTTTTTAATAATATACTTATTGATGATTAATCAAATATTAATAGGTATATCTACTTTGATTTACATATATTTTCATTTACATTTATATTTATACAATTATTGTCTGTTATATCTATAATGGTGAATGACGACATAAAAAGTATTTTCTGAAATTAAAATATAGCAAGGTTTTATTCGATGAAGTTATTGGTATGTAACAGAAAAACTTCTATGTTGTTACAAACATACAAAGATCAAAAAACTTACAAAATTTGGTAATTAATTAAACTTTTTTTTATAATTAATATATGAAATTTGGACGAAAACAGGTACATAATATATATATATAGGTATACATATAATATATTCTTGCTTATTTATAATATAAATAAAAATGAAACGTTAAACTACATTTTATTTTTTGTTTATTTGATTGTTTATATGAATATTAAAGGTTGTCAATATTTTTGAAAGATGATTTAAGAAATTGATTTAAATTTAATTTAATTAAATATTATAACTATAATCTTTTATTGTCTATTAAGTATATTATACACATTATAACTTGTTAGTATCTAATAATTATATCCTTCCATAATTTTTCCACTACCTTTATTTTTTAATAACATTGAGGGACAAGCATAAATTCGCCATCTGTTGAGTGTACAGTAAAGTGACCATATTTTGAACATTAAATAATGGGATAACAATAAAAAAAAGTGAATATCGTAATAATTTTCTACCAACATTTAAATGGTCAAAAAAAGGTCATTCGTCTATTTTTTGCAAAAAATTTTTAGAAAAAAGGTAGATAACAAAAAATGATACAAAAACGAGACTCCACTTCTGAAAGCGGAACAAAAAGCGTTACGCTTAAAATTTGTCGGGCAATAGGACGCAATCCTCAAAAACGGAACGTACCTATGCGGTCACCCTAGTATATAGGTATATTTTGATCAATTTTTGATTATCACCCAATGAAAATTCCTTAAAAAATGCACTGCGACATATGATCTGGGGTCACGGGAAAAGTCCACTATATATTTTTGATGATTTAGACCTAAATGATTGTCAAAGTGTAGGGCACTTAAAATGTTCCTATTTTAATTCTGTAAAAAGATTTAAATTTATTGACTTCTTTTCTAGATTATTGTGGGAACCGATTTTTGTATTATAATTAGAAGTATGTTAAAATGTACATTAAAAATGTCAATATTTATTTAGTTTTATTTCTAAAAATTGGACCATTAAATAAAAAATCGACTTCCATGGTAACCCAGCAAAAAGACTAATCAATAAAAATGTGTTTACAGAACTAAAATCGGAACATCCAAATATCATTAATTTTGTAAGGCTTTTTGTCAGTCTTTACAGATGTGAAATGAAAAATTAATTTTTACATTATATTTCAACTCACTGACTTGTGCCTACAACATGCGCATTCGAGAATCAGTTACTGGAAAAACGAATCGGTTATCGCCGAATCCAATATTAAAACTGATTATATTATTACCACAATATTATCACCATTGACAATTATTGACAGGTGACATAATATTATATTATTATATATTATATATTATATATTACTGTAACATATTGTGATTGATTTTAATGTCGTGTGAATCCTTGCGGTAAGCACACGAGTAACACATTTTGATAGCAGCTAGTATATTTTATATTTTTAGGTATACCCAGTCATCAATAAAAATAATTTTAATAAACCCCCGATAAGGTAGGTATTGGAAAAGTTTTCACTATAAAAAAAAGATCATGGAAGGATCTAACACCCACATCCTCTCCTTGTATACGTCCCTGTGTAAATTTATTTAAATGCTTGTAGACCGTGTTAGTATATCTACACCGTACACATACTGAATTTTTAATTTATTTAAATTAAAGCCACGTGCACACGTCCGTTTTTTCTACGGCGGCAGCATGTCGTAAATATTTTTAATATGCACTCATTCACCTGCAAGCATGAAGCTCTACCAAAAAAAAAAGGCAATTTTTGCGTGTTTAGTGTACAAAAATTTTTTTAAACATAATAAACGTTACTGAGTACAACTGTTTATCGATTCGAGATTCTTAAGAGGTCAATTTTATATTTTGTTTGCGGATTTAAGAGAAAACCCGGAAATTCTTTTACTTATTTCCGAATGAGTGTTCGTTCATTTGAAGAACTTGCGAATAAAATAGCACCCAAGATAACTTCTCAAAACACGAACATAAGACTCTCCATACCACTATTAGAAATGCTTGCTGTAACTTTGAGGTAAATTAATTTACTTTAAACTTACAGTAGGTACACACATATACTTATATTTTTATGCGATTCTCCCCACGCATAATAACTAATTGAATACTTAAGTACCTAATATAAAACATGTAGGTATCATAAATCATAATATTAATTATTTTTGATATAAGATATTTAAAAAAATATATCAGGGTCAGTGATAGGTAAGTAATCTATCTCCCCTAAAACTTGGTAAAAAAGAGGGCGAATCGGGATTTTTTTATTTGTTTATTAGGATGTTGCACTTGATTCTCAAACTTTTTAACGTTTTACGACGAATAAAAAACAAGATATTTACGAAAAAAGCCAATTTTTTTTAATAAAAAAAATGTAGGTACATTTAGTAAGTTGTATACCGCGATAACCAGTCACTAGAACACGAAAAATGCACATTATCTTTTTTGTAGACAATTATCTCCTCTACTAATTTCATGCGAACATTTTTCTTATACGACAAAAAAAAAAGTGAAATACCTATATTTCATGAAAAGGCTGTTGCCTATTTTGTGACGACCTTTGACGTCGAATAACCTTTGAAGCCCAAGTATTTGACATGTTATTTATAATGATATTATTAAAGTGTATGCAAATATTCAGCGTGCCATTAATTTTTCCTAATTTGACTTGTACTGGACAAGGATATTATTAATAATAGGTACCTACCTAAAACAATATACATACTATAATCAATCGTGCGCAATAACATAGCAATAACAGGTATTGAATAATAATAAACGTGTACAATTCATCACGAACTTTTGCTACCCAAAATAAAATGTAAGTAAACAATAATAGTATTTATACGGACACGAGCCTTCTGCGGCTACAGCGGTGACGATCACAGTTCATTTACCCCGCGCGGCTGCTACCGCAATGTAAAATGTGAAATAATAGTTAGTGATTAGGTATTATAAAATGACAACATTAATATCTATAGTAACACTGATTAAAATATATATGCTATAAATTTAATCAATGATAGTAATAAATAATTTATATTCGTCGGTAGGACGTGGATGGTACTCTGTCCGTTTTACAGATAAGAAGCGGTAATTCCGGGAAGTTATACACAGTACACATGCTTGCGTATTTTAAACTGCCTATAGAAAACTCCTCAGAAACTGACCTCTTTCAAGTTCGTTGCGCGTACACGGTAA
Source organism: Pemphigus obesinymphae (assembly GCA_025469235.1). Taxonomy (NCBI): domain Eukaryota; kingdom Metazoa; phylum Arthropoda; class Insecta; order Hemiptera; family Aphididae; genus Pemphigus; species Pemphigus obesinymphae. The sequence goes on along the minus strand of JAIPRL010007861.1, from coordinate 14,903 downwards.
TATCTCTATTACATACACACATATTAGGTGAAACTGACTTGAGTGCAACACCTTGTAAGCGCAATTCCTTTTTTAAGTGAGATTACTAATTGTAAGTTGAACACATTTTGAGTGCAAAACCTCGAATTTGGGTGTGACACCCTGTAAGTGTAACTTTATTTCAGTGAAACACCACATAAGTGGAATTACTTTTTAGTTTTTGATGTAATTCGTACACCTCATAGGTATCATGTATTTTATCGGGATCCCGAATAGTCGGCGATCGAAGTTCTTTGAGAAATAATAATGTATTTAATTCATTCATTTTAAAAATATTTCACCCGAAGCGGAATTTGACGTTCGCTTTCTAGAAGATAGTTTTTCGCACATAAAGTGTTTCTGTTGCAAGTTTTCAAAGTAGATAGGTAATTCAAAAATGTATCTCGAGTGTAACGGGTTTAACACGACAATAAAATGGTAAAATCCGCACGGAAAATACGAGGCGGACAAAATCTGCCCAAATTTTTTTTTCAATTTGATAAATATTTAGATATAATATTTTAGATATAATTTATAGAATATGAATGGTACTAATGGCAAGTGATAACGGCGGTAACCCAGTACTCCCGGAGTGTATATCTGTGCTAATGGTAGTAATTATAATAATTATAATAAGAAAATATGCACTGTTGTAAGACGCACTATATTGCCTATAGCACAAGGTATTTAGGAGTAATATATGGTAACACAGATTGTATTTGTAATTTATATTGTAAACTGTCAAATGTGAATAAAATTGGTTATTGTATATTTCCGAACAATTTCTTATTATTTTTAAATTAATTTTTTTAGTTTTTAATAATTTTTAAAATGTACCAATAGTTGGAATAATAAAATAATCAATGCAATTCATACTATTCATTTTTATTCATATTTATAAAGTTAAAAAAAAAATTTAGGCGAATTTTGTCCTAGTATAAATAATAATGGGCGGATTTTGTCTGCCTCGTATTTTCTGAGAGGATTTTGTTCTAGATTCAACACGACATACATAAATTACATTTAATAAAATTTTTAAAAAATACCACAATAATATAATATAGTAGATACCTATGGCAACCTATGGGAATCAGTTGGTCAGAATAACCGTTCTCGGTATTTTATAAAACAATTGTCCCCAGATAGAAATGTACAAATGTCCGAAAAAAAAATACGAACTTGCCACAGGGTATTATAATAAGTAATCATTCCGATCAAACGAACAGAAAAAAATATAATAATTATAATGATAAATACTTAATAATAAAACTTGCAACGATAAGAAAATTTATTAAGATTTCGTTCACATATCGCATATATGTCGGATAAACATTAAAAACTCGTTATCTTCGCGGATGCTGAGATCGAGAAAAAAAAGGCAAAAAAAATCAAATCGGCATAGTGGATTTCAAACCGGTATACCCGTATCGAAAGTTTGATTAGCAATCGATGCCCTATACCACCAAGTTATCTACTCGGATGATATTATGGTCGACATTTTTCGTGCTTAAACTATTCAGATAACAGAGGGTACCGTATTTCGACTTATAATATAGGTACCTATACTGTATAAGTACCTATATTATAGGTACCTATACAGAGTATACACATAATATTCGGAATGATTGTCTGGGCCGGATGAAAGTCCGATGATTTAAAATTCTATATAAAAAAAATGTGGTGAAGGTACCTACTATATGAATCAGTCAGTCGGACTTATCATCTAGGTTTTTTATAAAACTATTGTCCCCAGATAAAAATCTACGAATGTCCGAGGAAAAAAAATACGAACTTGCCACAGGGCCCTATTATAATAGGTAATACTATGCGTAGTTTAAACGAACAGCAAAAAATATAATAAATAGGTACCTAATAATAAAAGTTGCAACGATAAGGAAATGTATTAGAATTTCGTAATATTAAACATTCGTTATCTCCGTGGATGCCGAGATCGAAAAAATAAATCTTATCGGTATAGTGGAATTCGAACCGGTGGACCCGTCGTAATCGACGACCTACACCACTAAGCTATCTAATCGAGATGATAAGATGGTCGAAATTTTTCGAATTTAAACGATTCAGACAGCCTGCGGACGGTACCGTACCACAGAATATATGATATTATATAATATATATTATTATATATAATATTCTGTGACCGTACTACCGTATTCCAAACTCGCAATATAGATACGAGATACCTCTACACATACTGGGAACGACCGTCTCGGTCGTCTCGGGACGATTCGTAGACAAAGAAATGTTCGGTCAGGCGTTAAAACGTCCGGGAAATCTGAATACGACCTCGTAAAACGTCGGCGAAATGTCGAAAACGCCGAATTCGGGATTTTGGAGTGATAAGACGACGGCGCGAAAAACGCTCAAGCCATAAGAAACGGACGGCGGAACGATTTTCTTCTGTGCGATCTATAGGATGAACACGGAGCTTATACGGTGTGTGCATAAACTTCGCGTCTTCGAAAAAGTCGGAATACGGACGAACGGAAAACGGAAAACGGAAAAATCGCAAATCCAAAGCATGACAGCGATAAAAACGGAAAAGAAAATATGGATTACCTGATCTTGTACATTATTGTCAAACATTGATTTATTAATGAAAATCATACAACATCACCAATCATACTGACATATTAACCGCACATAAATAATATATCTACATAATTATTACATACCTATGTAGGTATATATATATATATTTTTTTTTTTCTAATAATTGCAAAGATATCGACTTGATTGATATTTCAAATTATACTACAAAATTATGACTTATAGCTCTGTTTTAGTCCTTATATTATATCTCTAAGGAGCCTTGGACGATTATAATTGCATTAAGGCGGCTCTTTTGAACAATGTGAAAATGCCGTGTATGTGTGTGCATGTGTAAATGAATATATTAGTGTATGTAAATGTAAGCCCCGCCACCCGCACGACCTTTCACGTGTTCCGTCTTCTACTGTACTATGCACCTCCCGAGTGCGATTGCATTACTATAAAGATAACGAAAGTTGTTTATTCATTATTGCGTATGGACTATTAATAATTTCAGTATAATATAATAAAAATAATATAATGCGCTATATTACTGAAAACTACTACACACCAAAGCAGTGAATACGTTTTTTTTACACTGCACTGCGACCTCACCGATTTGGTGTGCGCCTGGCCATATATTACGGACTTACACGTGGGGGGGGGGGGGCATGGACTTCCAATTTTTCACAGCCTGCCTATATAAAATATATTCGCATTTTGCGCAGACATTATTACAATAATAATAATTATTAATTATCATATAATAATACAGAATACAGAATATAAAATATTCGTCATTCACATAATAATAATTAATATTATTTTACGGTTATTTTTTATAATATTTTTAATTATTATTTTTTAGTCACAAATATTGTGTGTACTTTGTAATTTGTACACAAAAGGAACCTATAAAAAAAAATATATACAACTAATAATTCAGAATTTAATAGTTGTATTTTTTCGGGATTTCCGATCGGCGTAGTTTCCCTAAAATACCAGTTTACTTTTTTAATACTTCTAAAACTGTAAATAAGCAAAAAAAAAAAAAAGAGCACATGTTTAACACTTTTGGCTGACTCGAAAAAAAAAAGAACACAGGGAAATAGCCGACTGACAATACGATATGGCCGACTGAAGGAACTTTGGGGTAAGGGCAAGTTGCCCCCTGCCCCCCCCGCTAATTACTCACCTGAGAATACACCTATTAGTATTGTTACCTTATGTAATTTTCATATTTTATTTATATGTATAGGTATATTGTTATTTTTTATGATATATATTTATTATTATTATTATAATCTATAATATATCTATTCGATATAATATGTAGGTATATATGTTACCTATACGTCGTATATAATATTTTATATAAAAATCGTAAATAATAAATATAACAATATACTAACTCAGGAATTGAGAACAAATTGCTGTTATTACTTGATTCTCCAAAATGTTCAGGAATCATTATACTAGTAGATCTAATTAATTGTAATTATAATTTATAAATAAAAATTAAATTGTTATTATATAACAAAAAAATAAATGTTTCTGAACAATGAAGCTATTTATTTATGTATGTATTTCGAGTTTTTAATGAAATTATTTTTTAATTTATTTAATTGTTTAAAAACTTAAACAATTTTAAAATTACAAGTGCTTATAAATAGCTCAAAATTAGTCAAATTATTTTGAAAAGTCATTACCTATGTATATAAATTATAATTTAAATAATCGTGGAAAGTTTTACATCTCTACGATTACTTCTTTTTGAATTAGATACAACAAAATATGTTCTATTCAAAAACGTGATTGACAGACAAACCAAAACACATATCATTGTAAAACCTATCCAATACATTCCTCATTTTGGTCAGAATCTAAATCGAAGTATAACTAATCTAACATTATAATATTTTATATAGGTATTCAGAGCCGTCCGGAAGAAAAATTTGTAGGGGGGGGGTGTTCAAAATGGCCAACTTATATTTCGAAAACAAAAAATTAGCAAAAGAAAAAAATTACACATCACTTATATGTTATTTTGACGAACTGTATTGTCAGTACTAACTTCAGCAAATATTTCGTGCGGAGAAGTATCTCTAAGTTAGTAATGTTCTGTAAAAATATTAAACCAATATATATACTTATACTAAATTCAAAATAACTTATAAATCAAATCAGCAGATTATCAACTTACCTTTTTAGGCACATTTTCTTTACGCAACACTAATATATTGCATTTATTAGTATTTTTTTTTACTCATAATAAAGTCTGTTTTTATTACCAAAATAATGTTTTTATATGTATGTTTGTATATATTTTTTTATATTTTAAATGCGGTATTAAAAAATTTAGGGAAAGTACAATTCACAAAATTAACTTGAAATTATGTACGTAGTGTATTAACCTACATAGCAAGGACGTATTTTAGGGGGGTGATAGGAGAGATCACCCCCCCCTTCTCCCAAAACCCATATGATATTAGGGATACAAATTTCAAAAATATTGATTTAAGTTTATTTCTAAATCGGAATTATATTAATTATTATTGAGATGATTATTCTTAAACATACTACACATTTTTGCATGATAATGTATCTATAAGTAACTATTAACATCACCTCTTTGCATTCATCTTAATGACTTAATTGCACCATTTATTTCACTTAGTATCTTTGCTTGTATGCTTTTTAATTATTACTTTCTGCTTTGCTATAGATTAAAAACTTGGTTAAGGCCTAAGATGGGGCAAGACCGACTATGTGGCTTAGCATTACTAAATATTCACAGAAAAATAGTCATACCAGTTGATAATGTAATACAGAATTTTGCTAAAACGAAGAAAAGAAAAAGAAAATTACTAATGTAAAAACTAAAAGTATATGTTTATTAAAATACAGTTCTGTTTATTTACAAGAGTTTATTATGTCTACATTTTATATTTGTGTTATTAGTTTACTATTAGTTTAAACATATACATTTTTAGGTTTTGAATATTTCTAAAACAATTATTGCCCCCCCCCCCCCAAAAAAAAATGATTTAGATACGTGCCTGCTATGTAGTGTACATTAGGAACAAAGATCATAATATAATATTATTATAAAACCAAATATGTTACACTAATAAAATATTTACACTCGTAATATAATCTGTAATAGGGTGAACTGATACCTATTTTTATTTTTGTCAATAAAAAATATTTAACAAATACTATTTATACTTTATAGTCATTCGCATAAATAGCGATCATACTAAAAAGTATGTAACCAAATTTGTTTCCGGCTGTGTGGTCGTTTTGGTGAAAAATTGATAAGGGTTTGCATAGGCTTTAATACTAACTATATTCCTCAAAATGATCTTAAAATGCTGGTTTATTTATATGTTATTATTTTTTAGAACATAAAACTCATAATTAAAATTACACCCTTTCACCATCATAAATCTATCAATAAATATATGGGTGATTTAAAAAGCAATAAAATTAGTTTAAAGAAAAATTTTATTTTTTCAGTATAATTATATATATATATAATACAGGCTATTAAGTGATATATTGACTAAAGAAGTATCATAAATTATATTTGACTAGATATCTATTTTGACCATAGAAAACATATTTAAAATATAACTTAAAATATAGTAATATATTAATTTAACAGCATTCGTGTAATCGTGTAGCGAATATAATCTACATTGGAATAATCTACTTAGTATTTAAAAGTGATCTATCTACCATATTTAATATCGTATCAGAAACATCAAATATCAATAAGAACATAACATATAATAACATAATAAATATAATAAAATCTACAAATAATAACAACACAAGGAAATACGTTTCAAATATATTTTGCGCTAAAGTGAACGTCAATAGGCTATTGTTATTAGGTCCACACTACACAAGGTTGCATTTATATGGTCACAAGCATAGGTCCATCTAGAACAAATTCACGCTTCCCTTCAAAAATATATAAATTATTATCTGTGTAGTATGGTTTTTTATATGTAAAGAATATGCTTTTTTAATTTTATAGTTTCCAAACAATACTACAATAGGTATAATAATTTAAATTCTATGAATTCTGAGTGTTATATTCTGTAATAACAATATACTAACAAAAAACGAAAAAGGCGAATTGTCCCAAATATCGTTTATGGGTAGGTAGGTAGTAGGTACCATAAAATACCCTAAAATATTTTAAAATAATATACATAAATATGCGAAATAACATTTTTTTATCAAAATTCCTTATCTCACGAAACCATCGTGTAACACTATCGTTATCTTAACTATGCTATTTTTCAACACTATTTCGATTTGTAATCCTAGTCTAATAGAATAATGCCACGTGCAAGATTGCGCAGTCTTATAGGTTCGATCGATACTATCGCGTCTAAACTAACTTTTTTTTTCATTTTTTGCTACTTTTTTAGATTTATAAACATAGGTTTAGACATCTCATATCCCCGTTATGTCTATCCGCCTGTCTGTCTGTCCATCCGTAATTATACCAATACCTACATATAATTACGAGTTTCTTAATTTGGTTACCAGGAAGATAGATATTATTTTATAATATTTTTATTCTATAGTTACGAGTAATATTATTGATTTGGTTACTAGACAGATCGATACTTGGTCTATTCCTTTTAACACTTTTAGATTATTGTTTAAAATACGTTTAGAATCCGAAAATTTACCACGCTCACAGATTTTAAGCTTTCCTAACGGCTAACATTGTTTTATTCTACTTTTTTCTTTTATAAATACACCCGAAATGCATTTAATTTGACTATTACCTACTTGATGTAGTTTTTCACAAGAAAATCGGAGGATATTTTTAATTTAAACTGTTCGAATGAGGGAGCAAACGAGTGACTTTTGGTGCATCCAAAAATAATTTAAGATATCAACGTTTTAATCATGTGTTATCAATCGGAGCGCCTTAGGTTAGGTTAGGATTTTAGTGGTAAAATTTGAGTCTATAATAACATATAAATGCCACAGCGTATTAGTCGATGATATTTTTTTTATGTTTATTTACGTTTTTTTTTTGTCATAATTTTACACTTTTCCCTGGGGCGTCAAAATTCCTAGTTTCTCCTCTGCCAACACAGAACATTTCATTACGTTTACGTAAACAACACGTAGGTATATCCAATTCTATTAAAAAAGTAGAATCTCCTTCTGGTTTTATTAATAATACATTGAACCGATAAATTATAATATCCAATAAAATAATATATGTGTAAAAATACACGTAATTTCAAGGTTACAATAAAAATAAGTCAGCAACTAGTGTTTTTTTTAAATTTAACGATTTGAAATATATGAAATACCTAAGTATATATTTTGGTATATAGGCACGCTATGATGCAAAATTTTAATTTTTAATATTTTTGCGTTGTTACCTATGTATATACCAATAACATGTACCTATGTATGTATTTTAACAGATTACAAACAATAATAATTAGGTTAAAATTTTTCGACCGGACTTATTTTCGAAGTTAACCTACTTAAGCTTACTATTTATATTGGTCCATGGCCCCCATGGCGATTGAACTACCCATATTGCAATATTTATGGTTACCTATAAATATTTCTTTTATAATATTATGCATAAAATAAAATACATAATTTATAAAGCCATTTTTTATTTAACCAATAAGTATAGAGGTGACTTGATATGACTTTTTTCCGATATCCTATGAACCGATATAAAACTGATACCAATATAAATCCGATATTTTAAATTGACATCCATAAGCCGATATTAAAAATAACTGATATATCGATTAAAAACCCGATACCCGATATTAATCGATATTCTATACTAAGTAGGTACAATATAACTGTCGAACGCGACTACGCAGCTGCAGGTGTGACGAGTGATAAAACAATATATGATAACTAAATAATATTTAGTAAATATGCTAGACGTTTTTTCCCCTGAGAATATCGGGTAAATTTAAAATAAAAACAATAGTCGATATTCTGATATCCTTCAATCGGCTAATATTCGATATTGGCTCATGCCGATAGGTTCACCTCTACTAATAAATAATACCTTATGTTTTATAAATATGAATACAACTTTTATGATATGATTAATTTAAAATAAATAGCAGGTTCTGTAGTAAAAGTAAAGAAAGTATACCTACTCACAGCATAGTGTACCTATACATGTTGCAGTGTTTGAGTTTTCTCAATAAATTGATATACGAGGGAACCATATAGTATGTGGAAACGAAAAGTTTACTAACTATATGCTATAAATAGCGTAGTCTATCGATCAATCTATTGTTTTACGAATACATCCATACCTTGCGTCGTATACTCATTGTGTTATGACGTAATAAACGTATGGTAAACATGGTTAAAACGAAAAATATGCTTAAGGAAATTCTAAATATTTTGGTATCAAAATATAAAATTCGAAAATTTGCAGATACGGTGTCGGTGCAGTGCTGTTAGGCAAGCGATATACTAAATTTAAAAAAATCAAATCCCAGGGGATGGTTGACCCACTATCACTCTGCGTCTTCATATTGACTATTGTGCTGGCGATACAGCGTACCTAATTTTGACTTTAAATGTACAGTTTATTATTATTATATTATTTATAAAAGTGTTATTTTAAATTTTAAACTAAAAACATTATAATAACGCAGTCACATATTTTGGTGTTACGTCATTTTTATTCGGATTAAAATTCCAGTTATTGTAATTTAATATTAGGTATATTTAAGCTTGTTCTTTGGCACTTATTACAATTTGCAAATAATAATAAATAGTGCGAACAAAAAAAAATGAAAGAAAATATGGCTTCAGTGGAAATAAAGTACCTACCTAAATATACATACAAATCTAGGACATTCTCTCCCCGTGGACATTCTTCCCTCGTTCGTCACCGGTACGGTAGCACATTCTACCCCCGTTTTTTTTTATACCTATATAGGACATTTCCCCCCTCCCAAAAATTGATTTTTAAATATTCAAATAATAACCACATAGTTATTATAATAGGTATATTATAATAGATATATATTTTGTGAAATTAAGTTATATTTCTACTTTAGCGGAAAATTAAATTTTTTTAATTATTTTTTTCGAGTAGGTATGTGTAATTTTTAACGTTGAAAAAAAAATTTGTTAATTAAAAATGTAAAAAAAAAAAAATATAAGATAAATAGGCCACAGAACTGGGATCCGTGTGCTCTGAATTGCCGTAATTTACCATTTGACCATTCTGAATGCACCGTAGTTTTTAGAGTCAAAAACTAGACTAGAAAAAAAAATTCCAAAAATCTAATTCTCCGGTAAAATAGAAATATACCTTAAAAGTTAATTTTATATAATATATATATCTATTATAATAATATACCTATAATATATATAATAACTGTTGTTTTATTTGAATATTCATAAAATTAATTTTTCGGGGGAAAAATGTCCTAGGTATAAAAAAAAAAAACGGGGAGAGAATGTCTTATACGGCCGTACCGTACCTACCGATGACGAACGGTGGAAGAATGTCAGCCGGGGAAGAATGTCTGCATACCATATATATATATGGTATATATATATATATATATATATATACATACGGCCCGAAATACGAGTATATGTATACAAAATATATCGAATGGATCGAAAAGACTGAAAAATGTGAACAAAGTTGGGTACACTGTACACCGTTGCTCTATACGAAAATGCACAAACTAATGTTCTTTTATTCTGTGGTAGGTATAGCTGCAGGGGAGTCGGGATAATGTCTATATGGGGCGACGAGTACAATGGGTTAATGGCGTCGACCGCCGACCGTTCAAAACCAGTTCGGTTACAATATGTTTTATGATGAGACGTTTTAACCTTAGTAATATACTAATATATATATATATATACACTCTGTGGTAGGTACCTAACATTTTATATCGAAGGGCGAATATTACCGAGATTTGAACTCATGTTTACCCCTCCCCCCTCCACAACGTTGTCCGGGTGATTATAGAAATTAGTAGAATGTCCTTGATTCGATGAGCTACAACAGGCAGAGCACCATTATATGAATATAGGACATTCTCCCCCCGCGGACATTCTTCCCCCGTTTATTTTCCTACCTAGGACATTCTTCCCCCGAAAAATGTATTTTTATATAATCAAATAAAAACAACAGTTATTATATTAGGTATATTATTATAAATATATATTATATACAATTTAGGCATATTTCTACTTTACCAGAGAATTCGATTTTTGGAATTATTTTTATTTTCGAGGTTATGTAGTTTTTGGCGCTGAAAACGATGGTGCAATCAGAATTTGGCAGTCGGACTTAAAGTTTAGAAGTTGTAGCAATTTAAAGTTAGACGATTTTATATATCCAGTCAATTTTACCTGTCGTATCTATACCTACGTCCTGTAGTTTAATGGCAAAATACGGCGACGGCCGGTAAAATTCAGAGTGCGCGGACCCCGGCTCGAAGCTGCCTTTTTGTTTTGCATTTTTAATTAACTAATTTTATTTTTTACCAAAGTCACCACTCATAACAGTTGTTTTTATTTGATTATATAAAAATAAATTTTTCTGGGGAAGAATGTCCTAAGTAAAAAAAAAACGGGGGGGGAGAATGTCCTACCGCAACGGTGACGAACGGGGGAAGAATGTCCGCGGGGGGAGAATGTCCGGATACCAACGAATTCGCATCAGCTTAAATAAAAATATCTAATACATAAATCTATTTGTATTAAATCGTAAAATTTATTTTATTTAATTCTATAGGATTGATGTTACCAAAAATAATCGAAATTTTATCAGAATTTTTATTATTACACGTCTTTTAATTTGTAATTGATATATTATCATAATATTATTAGAAAATGTAAGCAATACGGTGTTCATCAATTGCGTTGAATATTTTAGACTACCTGCAATGTATAAATCATATATTTGTGCTGGTGCATTTATCACGGATTGAAAAGGTATACATCAATATTGTGCCAGTAAAATATCAGATAATATACGGTATACGTACGACTATTTAAGCTACGACTTTGTGCAGCAAAACATAAATTAAATGTGTTATCAACGTATGAACGTTATCAATGTGTTATACACTGTGGTTGGAAAATAATAAGTATACGCAGTTGAAAGTATATTATTTTTTTGATTTGGGTTTATAACAATTTATGGGACAAGTGTTCAAGTATATATTTTAATAAAATATTATAATATTTATTTACTACATTTCAAACATAAAGTATAAAAACAGAGTACAGTTAAAATGAATAGGTATTAATAAAAATCTAAATATTCCTCAATATCGACCGGCGAAATTGATGTTTGTCCCCTAAATATTGTCCAGCGCAACTAATGTACTCGTAACCATTTTATATCCCATACATTTTTTTACTCGCGATTTTCGGTACAATTGATATATACTCTAATTATTGATGACTATTGTTCCTAATCATCGATAATAATAACTAAGTACAGGATTCAGAACAGGGCATTTTTCCTACCCTACGATTAATATACTACTTTCTACTATGTATTTTCAAAGTGTATTCAAAAATTTTTCAATTGTTTTGTTTTCATTTTTCTTAAAATTGCCTACCTAAATAAAACCCTTTAAACACTGTTCGTGAAACATCCTTTTAACTAGACATAATCAATTTACTACTATAAGTGCCTATTAAAATTAAAATTTTGAAATTATTCAAAAAGTTACTGATATTTACGTATGGTTCCATGAGCGTCTTATAATCTATAGTATTATTATTTATTATATTATTATAAACAACAGTAGCGTAACCTCAACAATTACTAAACATGTATTGTATAATAATAAATATAAAAATAATATGTGCCGGGAGTATTCAAAAAAAGATTTTAAGTAAACTATAGTTTCATCAGGTTACAAATTGAATAATAAAATAAAACAAAAAAAATAAATAAACATTATACATAAATAATATACTAATAATATTAATTAACAGTTTTACATCATCTTATTTCCCAAACTCTAACATGCTCAGGTTTCATGCACATATTATAGGGAAATCGAAGATGGTTTTTGATAGCTACAAAAAGTATATCTACCAAATTATTGGACGTGTTTGGCAATTAAGGCCGGCTTGCACCAGAGACCAGACACCACCAGTGAGAAAATTCTCGTTGGCTATACCATTTTCTACCTGGGAGTAAAACCGGGGACCTCGTGTGCCGAAAAACGCACGTTTCGACCACTCAACCCTCAATATACTAATAATATTTTATGTATAGTTACATAAAAAGACGTGTTAGATTACTGTTTTAAAAATTTACATCAGCGTGCGGTGCCAGGCCATAGGCATTGACCAGTGGGGTTAAAAACAAATTATGTTAATAAATTTGAGGTAATCTTACATAGTTTTGGTGAGCCTCATAAAACCTAGCGCCGGCACTGACAGCGGACAACTAAATCAGCAGAGCCATGTTCAGGGGAGCACGGACACGTTTTTAAAGGTTGACACGTCTAGGAGGAGCGGAAAAATATGTTGATGAGCATAAAAAAAGTCCATTTTATACTTTATTGTCCGTATGCATAGTCGTTATTTAAGTGTCACCTAAGCCCAGTCCCGTAAAAATGCGTTGCATAGTTAGTTTTAAGGTTATACTGTTATTTAAGATTTCCCTAAAAATCAAGTGGTGGATAGAACACACTAAAAGTGCCCATAAACTGATTATAGTTAATCATTTATCATTGTACATATACTAAAATAATAATTTAATAATTTATTAAATTTTTTTCATAAAATTATCGTATTGGTTTACACTTTTGTACCGATTTTTTAAATTTTCAAATTCAATCCAAATCATTATGGACGAAGTATTCGAATTAATTGACTTCGTGGGGAATAATTAAGGTGTTTATCAATTTTAGATTGTAAATTTTGACTTATGAGGAATGAACCAAGGAATTGTATCAAAAATCATTAGAAATGTACATGTCCAAAATTATAGCAAGTAATTTAAAACATCATGTATGTTTTCCTAAAAATGCAAATGAGTAGAAAGGATAATGTTTACCAGATGCACCTATTTCTCTTTCTATTTTATTCATTATTCGATTTTTGTTCATAAGATAAAAAATGTATTTAAATAATAATAACAAAAAGTTATAGTACTAGATACCACTGAGAGTGAAATATTAACTGATAACTCTCAAATATTATGGAAGAAAAAATATCTTTAAGAATTACTCATTTAAATAATACCTAACTACGGTCTACTTAAATTTTAACCGTATAATGAAACTTTACGGGTATGATAAGTGGAGGTTATGTGCCCCTAGGTGACACCTAGGCAATTTTCAGTGACACCTAATTACGTGCTGACTATGCATAAGGACCTAATATTTAAATCGTATTTTCTACCTACTTTAAACTATGTTTATAACTTTCATTAAAACAATTTGACGATTCGCATAAATATGTTTCGACAAGTTACATAACTATCAGAATTAAATATATAACCATTAACCGTCCTTGATGTTCATCAAGTTCAAAGATAATTAGTTTGATGATTACAATTAAAATTAATAATATAATTATACTACAAAAATATTAACAAACTGTGTTAATGTTTTTATTATTAATATATAGTCATGCATAAAATACACATTCCACAAAATACTTAAAGTTTTCCATCATTATTGGCAATGATTATAGAAAATGTTAATATCTTATTTTTGTGCTTTAAATATAAATATATATACTAATAATGAACTATTGTCTATCATGTAGAAGTTATGTATATACAGTGGCGCCGAGTCCTATGTTTAGGTCAGGCCACGGCCTGACCACATTTTTAAAGGGGCCGGCGATCAGAGGGGGGCTGGACGTCTTTGCAATATTTTAATCAACATAATAAACTGTACTTGGTTACTTGATGATAATAAGAGATATAATAATACTTATTTATTTAGGTACCTAGTTCGTAATTCAGAGACTTCTCTATCTCAGTTGAATGCTAATATCTACAGAAATGAAATATAAAAATAATAAATCAAATTAGGCATTAGGTACGTTGAACAAATGAGTATATGACGGTGCATTGCGTTATGATCATCATCGATGTTTTTTCGAAACCACATTATTATGAATGGATTATGGGTTTTTCGAAGTCGAGCATAATTTTCAACGTCGTGACGAATTGAGACAAAAATAGAAATTCCTATTGTTATCAAACTTTAGATAAAGGCATACAGCTGTTATTTCTTAATTATTTTTGATGCAACAAGAATGTTAGGACGTGTTTACTGTCTATAGTGTATTAT